>CM038678.1:449882343-450050766 GCA_021605205.1 Aegilops longissima
CCAAATCGTGTTCAACACTTTCACTCGAACCAACACAACCTTTCACTCCAGCTCATCATCCCGATGAGCCGACCGACACAACTCTA
This sequence comes from Aegilops longissima, assembly GCA_021605205.1. Taxonomy (NCBI): domain Eukaryota; kingdom Viridiplantae; phylum Streptophyta; class Magnoliopsida; order Poales; family Poaceae; genus Aegilops; species Aegilops longissima. The sequence goes on from CM038678.1 coordinate 449,882,430, forward strand.
AGCATAGCAAGCATAGCATGGTAGGAATCACAAACATGGCTCAATCAACTCCTACACATACTAGTGGGTTTCATCTAGTTACCGTGGCAATGACAGTCATGCAAAGGAAGTGGGTTCAACTACCGCAAAGACACAACAGTTGAATCGCGTTGTCTTAATGCAGTAAACGAGCAAGCGCGAGAACATGGGTTTGTATCGAATGATCAATGAATTGCTTGCCTCGATGGAACTGGGTAGAGAACCGCCTTCGATGGGTAGTCGAGGTTATCTTCAAGCGTAACCTATCATGAAAGCACACCAAATAAACACACAAGACAATATGCAACAATATGATGCATGCTATGACATGGCAATATGGATGTGTGTTGGCCTAATGCAAGTTGAAAGAATAGGGATGAACTCATTTGAATCAAAGATTCAAATGATAGCTCATTTGAGTTAGTCCTAATGGTGCAATATCTTATTCTGGTTATTCAGCATAGTTAACTTGTTTTAACATGCATGAAACCTGTACCAATGGATAGAGTGTATTTTTCTGATAATTTTCATATATAAATCTTTGCATTTGGAGTTATAGATAAAAAGTTATAAGCATTTGAAATTTGATTTATATTCGGAATTTACTATATCAAAATAAATCCAGAATTGAATTAATGCGTCAAGATGAGGTCAGCGTGACGTCAGGGGTCAACGGGTCGCCCAGGTCAAATCGACCAGGGGACCCGCATGTCGTGGTTAGTTTAACTAATTAACTTAATTAGAACTAATCCTAATTAGTTAACCGGGGTCCACCGCCATTGACTCAGAAGCCAACAGGCCCACAATGGGGTCGCGGTCAACTCGCCGGCGCTCAGCCGCCAGGCGAGGCCAAAGCGCGGCGGAGCAGAAAGTGCTTTTGCACATTCCGCCACCAAATGGGGCGCGAAGGCATCTACGTGGAGCTGGAGATGAACCGCAGCTCCGGTGGGGTTAGATGGGGCCGGGTGGTCGGAGTTGGCGCCGGCGACGAGTTTGGCGGCGGCCGCTCGGGTGATGTCGGGCTTGTTGCTAGGGGCGGCGGAAGCGCGGGAGTGCATAGTTAGACCCAACGCGACACGGTGAGTGCGATGGACACGGTGGCGGGTTGGGTGGCCGGAGCCTCGCCGGGCGACGAGCTCGGGCGGTGCTCGGGCGATCGTGGTTGGGACGTTGTGGTGCACGAGGAAGAGAGGAGAGGATGGAGAGGTAGCCAGTGCTCACGGTGATCTCGTGAGAGAGCCTCTGCTGGGCCGGGATGCTCGGCGCGCGGCGACGGCGGCGGGGATCTCCGCGGCTTCGAGCTCCTACGAGGTCGGGTAGTGGCTGGGCACTTAGAGCGAGCGGACTCAGCTAGCTAGGGGTAGTGGAGGCGGAGCTCCCGGACATGGTGGGGAGGAGCATGGACGGCGGGAGCACGACGTCGGCGGTGGCGCTCGATGATGGCGCTGGCCAGGTTGGGGGAGAGCGAGAGAGGAGGCAGGGGAGAGTGACGGTCCAGGGGGTCGGGCGACGACGTGGAGGTCGCCCAGCAGCGAGGCGGCGAGGGGGATGAAGCAGGCGGCCACCATGGGCCGCGCTCAAGCCTGGCGGGCACTGGGTTGCTCGTCAAGCCGAGCTAAGCAGCCATGGCGCTGCTGTTGGCTGGGCGGCAGGGGCGTGCACAAAGCGTGTAAGGTTTTTCCATTTTTACTCTTTTTCTAATATTCTCGCAACTTTGTGGGGTTTATTTAAAATACCAAAACTATTTTAAAATCACCAAATGCTCCTGGTCACTTGTTGGAATATTCCCAACATGAAACATTTTGGTTTGACAATTTTTGAACATTTAAAATATTTTATATAATTGAAAATGCTCAAGTTCAAAACTTGTGGATTAATCCTAGAACCCCTAGATGACCTAGAAAATGGTTCACCTTCTTTGACATGGGTTCTGAACCAAAGTAAAGAGGATGAACATTTTGAAGGGCATTTCGGATTCATTGAAATAATTTTTAGTAAACCCTAGTTGTTTTAAGGGGGGGGGGTGTTCTGGGGTTTCCTGCCTTCCCCATTTCAAATTCAAATGAAATTTAAACATGATGCACACCCTAATGCATGGTCTAACTGGGATGTGACAACCGTGAAGAGAGTGGAGTGGGGAGGCCCTGTGGCGCCGGAATGGCCGATGCAAAGAGCGGGCAAGTTGCGTGTTGCCGGAGATGGGGACGGAGACCTCCCCGGTCGATTGGCTGCCAATGGGGGTCCTAGGGAGATAGCTAGGGCTGCTTGTTCGCGGACAAGCTCGTGGCTTCTAAATAAGCGATCGGGTCGGTTCTGATGGTGGCTGCAGATAAGGTCGCCACGCACCGCCATTCTCAGTAGCTAGGGCGCCGTGGCGCATTTAGCGCTAGTGGACATGCTTGAGGATGAGCTTGCGCTTGCTCCAGGAGGCAGGTGGCAGCAGGAGGCTCGGGCGGCGCCACCTGAGCAGGGTTGCCGGGCGGCCGTGGCGGCTAGTCCTGGCTTACCGGAGACGTGGCGGGGTCTCGTGTCGGGAAGATGATCTGACCCATTTAACACCTATGGGACCGCGGACCGAGCCCTTTCGTTCGGGCGGGGGGAGATCGCATGACGAAGAGCAGATCGAGGCGGCTAATACACGAAGTAGTTTCATCGAGCTTCGAGTTTCTCCGGAGAGATAACACTCCACGCTGCATGTCCGAGTGTATTGAGTTCTTGCTAGGGAGCGCTGAGTGCTACAAGACACACCAGCTGCTAACGAGACCTAGCTCAGTGTTTTCTGCTTCAACCTTCAACCCCCCCACGCTATGCATGGGCCTCCTTTTATATGCTCAAGGGTCTCCGGCAGGTGGCAATGTAGACAAGGGAAAAATGGAAAAGGATGCGTTGGTACAGCTACTTGTACAAAGGTATCATACCTAACCCTCGACGCAGGGGACAAAGGCATTAAATGCCCGCTTCACGCCGCCCAAACAAGGCAAACAGGACCGCTGTGGACGCCACCGCTAGCTATGATGGCAATCTTGTCAGCCGCTGTCACATCAAGCTTCCGCTGGCCGCAGACAGCCTTCTGCCACGCTACCGAAAGGTCCTGTATGACACGTTGGTGGATGTGCCGGAGCGCAGGAATAAAATGGTAGTCCGCCGTGGTTGTTGCCTTTGTCGCGTCCGAAGCTTGTCGTCATCGGGCCTTCCCGCAAGCTCCTCTTGCCGGGCCTTGTCTCCTAGGGTGCCTTGCGGCCTTCCCAAGAAGCTCCTCTTGCCGGGCCTTGTCTCCTTGGCTTGAATATTTTGTTCTTGAATGGCTCCAAAGGAACCACGGAGGACCTTGGCGGTCACCCGCAACCCTTGCCGCTGGTGCTGAATCGCCTGCACAAGTTCGGGATACTAGGGTACCCCTACTCTAGTACACCGGTCAGGAGCCCCTGCCTGGGCCACACACGGTGCCGAAGCGCTGTTGGGCCAGGCCCAAACAGGGCACGGCACGGGCGGCCCGGGTTACGCCAGAATTCACTCCGACCCACCACGCCCCTCCATTTAACGGCACGCAATGAATGCGGCGCCATGGGGGTTTTTTATTCGAAAAGCGGAACGTCCGCCTCCCTCTTTATAAGCAGGGGACACAGGGCAGTTCGCCCACCTCGCCAGCTTGTCGTCCAATTCGAAAACCTCCGCTGCCCCCCTTCTTCCTAAGGTGAAGAGAGCAGCGCCCCCATCGCCACCAAGCATCACCAACGCCGCCGATCTCCCCACCACCTCCGCCATGGTCTGAAGCCGACAAGGGAAGGCCGTGAAGTCGGCCGAGGCGCAGCGGCTCAGGCGCGCGCGAAGGAGCAGTAATCTTCCCTCAGCTCGCCGCCAAGGATCCGAGGGAGTACTACTACCTCTTCCGGTCGACGGAGACGCGAGCGCATCCGCCAAGACGAAGGTGCTTCCAAATGCTGCTTGAACTAGCTCCGAACGGATATCCCTTCTTCGCTTATTTTCATCGCGGGCTCGCCCGCCTTCTCTGAATTTTTCGCGATATCATGAACACCTACGGGTTCCGCCTCCTGACTTCACCCCAATGCTGTTCTCGATTATGGCAGTTTTCGCGACATCTCTGCGAAAACTTTGTCGGAGTTCATCCTAACGTAGCCCTTTTCCGCCACTTCTTTATGCCCCGAGTTGAGAGAGGAGAGCCTCTTGCCGGGCGGAATCGCTGGATCTCGAGGATTGGCAAGAAGGAAGCTTATCTCGAGGGAGGGCTCCGCAGCAAGTGGAGGAATGGAGGCAGGCTGGTGCCGGATTGTTGAGGAGAACCCGCAGCCATTTACCGCCCAGCCAAACCCCAATAGTGCGCTGCAACGATTGGAGCAACGCGGCCCCGAAGATGATAGGCTGAAGATTGCCATCACCCGGATCCTCGCGCCAGCTTGCTGGTTTCACCGTGAGGCACCGCTGGCGCAGACTTCCTTCGCCGCCAGACGCTTCTTGCAGGAGAGGAGGAGACCTGCCTAGGAGTTCCGTAATGCGCGGATATCATGAGGCTGCGCCTGGCCTTAATTTCAACTTCACCGTTTGGAACCGGACGCGATGCTCTTGGAGATGTTCAAGCCCGATCCTCGATCATCCCGAATGTTCAGGTTGCCGAGGGCGCTGCTCCGCAGTGCAACAATTCTCGCCGACCGCCTGCGGTAATGATACGCAGCGACTCAAGCATGAATTGTCCCCACTTGGCAAGAGCCTGCAGATGACGCCGTATGGGAGTTCTTTGACGGCTGGTAGAAGTGCCGGTCCGCCCGATGAATGTAAGAGCCTCACCCGCGACACCACCGGCGACGCAGATGCAGCCGACGCCACCAGCCGGAAGAGGCGGCAGTAGCCGCTGCCGCGGGTGAGTTCGGATTCACCGTGGAGGAGGCAGAGGCAGCAGAGGCGGCAAGCCTTGTCGAGCGAAGGGAGTTTGCCGACGAGGAAGAGCTTATCGGGCCCGAAGCTGAGTCGAGCGAACCCGCCGAGGACGCCTCCTCCCTACCTTCAAATAGCTTGCCGCGAGCGGAGCCCCCAACTCCACCAAGAAGGCGTCTCCGCAAGGCCGGGGACGTAACGGGGCGGCAGACGGGCTAACAGCCGTCGCGCACATGACGCGCTTCCACCGCAAGCAAGCACCGCTGCCGCTGGAGCACCTTGCCGCCAAGCGGCAACCGGAGCGGGCCCTCCTGCACCACCATCAGCTGCTCCCGCCAAGCGGCCAAGGGAACCCACTCCTCCGCCTCGTTGCACCGGAGGTGAGCCAGAATTTGATCTCTCCGTGCTCAGCTCCAACGAGGAAGAAGAAGAGTAAGATTCTTTGCTGCACTTGTTGTTCTTCAATTTGTTGCTTTGTCTTGTATCTGATTTGCTTCACTCAACTCATTCCTTTCGTGACGCTGGCCCCAGAGCGCCAAGAGAGCCAAGGTCCCGTGATTGTCATCGAGGACGATCCCACCGCGACAGCAGGAGGCGCTGGCCCGAGACCACCTTGCCGGACGCTGCAACTCTTCTCAAAGTAGCTCTCAGCAGCAGCCCCCAGCAGAAGTATATGGTTTACTTCTCGCTGTTAGGCGGCATGGGTGCTCTTTCTTTGCTGATATCCGATCGTTGGTTTGTGTAGGAGCAGAGCAGCCTCACCAAGAGTGCCCTGCCGCCCCGACATGCCATCTCGCTTACTACACCGCCAAGGAGGATTTCGCAAGGAGTTGCTTCTCCGCAAGGAGACTTCTCCGGCAAGGAACAGCCTCCGCAAGGGACAGCACCAATGATCTCCTATGGCGGAGACCATGACCTGAGACCCTAGCGCAGTAATCCTCTTGCCTGAAAACTTCCCTTGGGTTCTTCTTTATCCGACTTTCTTTTGAATATTTCCTTGACTTTTCTTTTCTTTTCCGCTGTCGATCCATCCGCCACAGAGCCAATGGAGACCGAGGTCGCCGGCAGGAGGACGCGCATGCAATGCTGATAATGTCTCCGCCATCGAAGAAGCTGGCGCGATGAGCCCGCCGTGAAGAGGCCGCCAGGCCAGCTGCTGCCGCAGAAGCCGGGCGAGGGTCCGGGCGATCGACCGACGGCCCCGAGGCCGCAGGAGCGCCAGCGCCACGCCGACCGCCGATCCTCCGCCGCCGCTGCAGATCAGTTCAAGAGCCCCAGCCCGGCGCCTATTTGAAGGCCGGGCGATGGCGCTTCATCAAGCTCCTCCAGGCGCCGAGCCCGTGACGCCGGTCGAAGGAGAGACCTTGACGAAGAGCTGCTCACCTCCAGCTGGCCGACGCTGGTCGACGCGCAAGCAAGCAGCAAAGAACGAAGTCTAAGGAGGAGCAGCTGCGAGGAAGCCGTCGCTTCTACGCGCCGACAAGCCAAGCTGAACTGGGAAGCGCTTTGTCGCGAAGGCGGAGCAGACATCGAGAAGCCATGAGGAGCTCCGGCCTCAATCAGAAGCTCTCCGGCCTTGGCAGAGGAGCGGCGACTCGACCGAGGAGCGAAAGCCTTCCTCCTCGAGAAGGCTGAAGCCGAGGAGCAACAGCTGCTTGCCACCGAGAAGCCTGCTCACAGCAGAAGGCGAGTTGGCGCAGAGGAAGGTTAATCTTGACAGCCATGAGGAGGATCTTGCCATGCGCGAGCAAACATTTGGCGGGGCTCTCAAGGAAGCAAAGGATGTTGCCGCAGCTGCCGAGGCCGCCAAGAAGGAGTTGGAGACGAAGGTGATGCAGCTGGAGGCCAATCTGAAGGAGAGCGGCGAGGAGCTTGCTGCACTCAAGCATGAGCACGAGAAGGATGCCTACACTCTTGGCGAAGCTGCAGGCCGCCTCGCCGAGAGGAGCAAGGAGCTTAGCGCCAAGGACTCCAATGCAGATCTTGAGTTGAAGCCGACCACCTTGACTCGCACGATGGACGACGCCAGGAGCAGGAGGTGGCCTTGAAGGAGAAGATCAAGGCCGACGAGGCATTGTCGGCGAAGTGCTGCCGCTGCCTGAATACTTTCAGGAGAATGTGGAGCATCGGACCGAGGGTCTCGTGGACGTTGCAGCCATCGACTGTGGAGTTGGCGAATGGGATGGAGGATCTTGGGTATTCTCCGATGAGCACCTCCAACCCAGCGCCAAGCTCAGCTTGTTCTTCAAAGGCGCATGACAGCCCTCCAATGACCGGAAGAGATCCCAGCAACTGGCCGACGAGTCGCGCCAAATCTGTAAGGGAGCTCTTCAAAGGTGCTGATGAAGGTGGCCTTCCGCAATCCAGGCCTCAACCTCACCAACGCCCTCAAGTCCTTGCCGCCGGATGTTGATGTGGAAGCGCCAAGACCCTTGTCGCACCCATTGTGGACAAGGTGAGCAAGATCAAGAGGGTTGATGGCGATCGCGAGATTAGGCCGCCTGCTTTCTCTCTCCTTGTCGCTGCTAGGAGAACAATCTATTAGAGCTGCGATAAGCTATCTTGTAATATAACTCTATCTCGGTAGTGATTGCTATGTTATTTCCTTTACTTGATTCCTTCCTTTGTATGTTTTTGCCCCACGCTTAGGGAACTTGTCGGCAGCAGCACCTTTTGTCATGAAGCGCCGAAAAGGGACGTCAAGAGCCTGTCAAGGGTGCCGCTACCGACAAGAAACCTTGTCGCAACTAGTCGCAGCTCACTTAAGTTGTTGAGCGGACTCGAAACAAAGTAAGGGCGCAACCAGCTACGATTTGGTTCCTCCGCGCACAGGTTTTCCATACAAAGCATGGTCGTTCGAGGAGAATAACTTAAAATTTTAAAACTGATTGCTCAAACTTTAGCAACTTAGCTTTTCTGTCGTTTGCCTCCCGTTAAGGCGAAACTTCCTCGAGCGACGCTTGGTCCACACCATTATCTTCTCCTTTCCCCCCGGCAAACTTGTGGGCGAGGGAACCTTCCTTTCTTTGAGAAAGAGAAAGAAGAGAAAATAAAGATATGGAGCCTTATGACTCGTTATTGCTTACAGGTAGGTGCTGCACAAAGTGTCGATAACGATGCAAAAATAAAGTAGAGAGCATGAATTGACAAGATGTGCGGAGCACATTAGCTTTACTTATGCACGGATCTGCGCCGGCTTTGTACAAAGGATTACATGCAACATCGGCAAGACTTGTATAAAAGGTGGTTGCCGGAACAGGTTCCGCAACCGCGCCCTCTGGGTAAAACTTACGAAGATGCTCAATGTTCCGTGAGTTGCTCACCGAATGCCATCTTCGGTCTCAAGGCGGACAGCACCAGGCCTAGTGACTCGCTTCACCCGTAAGGGCCTTCCCACTTCGCGCCAACTTGTTGGAATTCTTGGCGGACTGAACGCGCCGAAGAACAAGGTCGCCTTCCTCGAGACTTCTGGCGTTAACTTTGCGGCTATGGTAGCGGCGCAAAGCTTGCTGGTATCGAGCAGCTCGTACAAGAGCTCTGAAGACGGTCCTCCTCAAGGAGCAAAGGCCATCTTGTCGCAATTGCTCTTGCTCAAGCTCATCATAAGCGAGCACTCGAGGTGACCCGTATACGAAGTTCCGTGGGAGAACTGCCTCTGCTCCATAGACTAGAGCGAAGGTGTCCGCCGCGCTGGCTCGATTTGGCGTCGTCCCGATCGACCAAAGAACCACCGCAGCTCCTCAATCCAGCTTCCTCCGCACTTGTGCAGCCCGTCGAAAGTCCTGGTCTTGAGTCCACGCAGCACTTCAAAGATTTGCCCTCTCCGCTTGACCGCTACTTCTCGATGAGCAACGAAAGGCAGACCTTGGCGCCAAGATCTTGGACGATTGCATGAAGGTGCGGCTCGTGAATTGCGTGGTCGTTGTCGGTGATGATCCTGTTAGGAATCCCAAACGGCAAACAATCGACCAAGAACTTGATCGCCGATCAGATCGTCACCTTCCTCATCGCTTCCACTTCCGCCACTTTGTGAACTTGTCGATTGCAACGCATAAGTACTCAAAGCCCCGACAGCTTCGGGAAAGGGGCCGAGGATGTCGAGCCCCTGCACCAAAATGGCCAGGATAAAGGGATCGCTTGGAGAGCTTGAGCTGGCTGGTGTATCCGCTGAATGGAATCGCACGCTTCACACTTGGTTACTTGTGCGGCTTGCATCCCGGAGGGCTGTCGGCCAAAGAAACCTTGCCGGAATGCTTTGCGGCAAGTGCTCTGCGCCAATGTGGTGACCACATATGCCTCCATGTATCTCTCGCCAACAGCTTTTGTCCGTCTTCTCGGTGAATACACTTCAATTTCACACCGTTGAGTCTTCTTCTTTACAGTGTGTCGTCGACAAACTGGTACATAATTGACTGCCGGGCTACTCTTTCCGCTTCTTCTTGCTCTTCGGAAGTTCTCTGTCTCAAGGAAATGGACAATCTCTTGTGCCCATGCCGGAGCTTGCGGCTCGACAACAAGGACTAAAGGCACATCTGCTGCTGCGGAACATCCGCTTCTCACGGCGAGAACCTGCGGCTCACCGAGCAGACGCTCCCGCAAGCTTGCCGGAGCAAAACTTGTCGGGAGCGCCCGCTTCAACGGAACAAACCCTAGGGCTTGTCGAGCAAACTGCTCAAAGATTCTTGATGTTGATCTTGGGACCTTCTTAGCGGCGGCTTCGGGAGCTCTGCGGAAAATAGTCACCAGAAATCAACTTCCTCTTCTTGTTCTGTCCAGCTTGATGGCATTACGACGGCTGAGTCAGCTTGAGCACAAAGATCCCTGGTTCCATTGTGTAACTTAAGCGCGGCGACTTCGACAGGCCATCGGCAATGTCGCTCGAGCTCTTGGAACATATTCCATTTGTAGGCCGTCAAAGTGCTCTTCTAGCTTTCTCACTTCATCAACGAAGCTTCCATCAACGGACTCGATAATTTTGTTCACTTGGCGGACGACAAGTCGTGAGTCACCCCGATAATGAGCTTCTTAATCCCAAGGTCCGCTGCGATTACGAGACCGCAAGCAAACCTTCATACTGCAGATTGTTTGTTGCTTGCTCCTTGGGAAAGTGCATCCGGACTATGTACTTGAGGTGCTCTCCGGTGGGTGCAACAAGTAGCACGCCAAGACCGGGCGCCTTTGCAGCGACAAGGCACCATCAAAGTACATCAGCCACTCTTTGCTTGCCTCTTTGACGGGATGCTCGCTTCGAATTTCTTCATCTTGTGTTACGCCCATTCTGCTATGAACTCGCCAATGCTCGCTTTGGATAGTTGAAGTGCTCTCAAACTTGAGGCCAAAGCTTGATAGTTCCAAAGGCCTACCGACAATCCCGCCTGCTGCCTCTGGATTTTGCAAGATCCTCTTCAGCCGAAAGCGAGTGACGATCGTGATCTCATGTGCTTGAAAGTAATGGCGAGCTTTTCGAGGCCATGAGAAGGCCGAAAAGCAATTTCTGCACACCGAGTACCTTGACCTAGCCCCCTCGCAGAAGGGAACCGACAAAGTAAACTGGGCGCTGCACCATTCTTTTCTCGATCTTCTCACACGCTCAAGCAGATCCATCTTTGTCGGGACCAGAGCTTGTCAAGTCCCTTGCTTGTCGCCGGATGCGCCTCGCCGTGGTTGCTAACTCATCATCCGCCTCCCTCTCCGCTACATTAACGCAGCACTAACCACTTGATTGGTTGCCGCTTATATATAGCAGCAACTTCTCTTGTGGCTTAGGTGCGATAAGTGTTGGAGTGGAGGACAGTATCTCTTTAAATCTCGCAGCGCAGCCTCCGCTCGAGTCCATTTCATTGACCTGCCTTTTCAATATTTTGAAAATGGCAGGGCGCTTCAGCAGACCTAGAGATAAACCTCTTTGAGAGCAGCTACCCAACCGACAAGTCTTCGTACATCCTTGACGCGCTTTGGTGCTTCAATCTGCTCAATGGCCTTGATCTTGTCGGGATTAGCTTCAATTCCCCGCCGAGATGAAGAACCCGAGAAGCTTGCCGGAGGGGACTCCAAACACACACTTCTCGGGTTAAGCTTGAGGTTGATCTTGCGCAGATTTGCAAAGGTTTCGCTCTAAATCTTGAATCAGGGTTGCCTTGTCCTTGCTTTTGACCACTATGTCATCCATGTAGGCTTCCACATTTCGCATTTGCGGCTCAAAAGCTTCATGGACTACTCTTGCAAATGTTGAACCAGCATTCTTTAAACCGAAAGGCATCCGACGAAACAAAGATGTGCCACATGGGGTGATGAATGCGGTTTTCCTCATCCTCTTCGCCATGAAGATCTGATGGTACTGAGTATGCATCAAGAAATGAAAGCAAGTCACATCCGCCGTGGAGTCAACAATCTGGTCGATGCGCGCAAGGGAAATGGGTCTTTGGGACAAGCTTTATTAACATTGGTAAAGTCGATACAAAGCCTCCATTTCCGCTCGCCTTCGCGCATTTACTACAGGATTGGCCAACCACTTAGGATGGAGCACTCCTCCGACAAGGCCCGCTGCTTCCAATTTCTTGATTTCTTCTGCGATGAATTCTTGGCGCTCCACTACCTGCTTCCTGACTTTCTGCTTGACGGGCTGCGCATGAGGACAGACGGCAAGATGGTGCTCAATTAATTTCCTGGGAACATCGCGGATGTCAGACGGTTGCCATGCAAACACGTCGACGTTCGCCCGCAGGAAAGCAACGAGCGCCTTCCTATTTGGGGTCGAGAGTGGTACCGATGGTGAAGGTACCACCACGCCATCCTCCTTGGCGACACCTTCTTGGTCTATGGTGGAGCTGCCATCGCTTTCTTATACTTGCCGGTGGAGCTCGATGGTGCGGCCTCGACGGTAGCGCAGCACCAAGAGGTGCGCTTGCCGGAGTGGGCATCGTAACTCTTGCCGGACTTGGTCTTCTTCGCCCGGAGCTTCAACGGCAAGTGACTTGTGATCTCTTGCGTCTGCCGCTTCCCGTAGATCTTGTCGGCGCAGATAAGAGCATCCTTCTTGTCGCCAGGACAGAGATGACACTTATCGGGCCCGCATCTTCAAAGATGTTGTATGCATAGTGAGAGGCCGCCATGAATTTGGCGAGTGTTGGACGCCAAGTATCCCATTGTAAGGCAATGGAAATTCAGCAACGCCAAAAGTGACCCTCTCACCCTGAAGTTCAACTCGCGCCAAATGTCACCGGCAACGTGATCTTTCCTTCGCTTGCTCCTTCCCGGATTGATTCCTTGAATGTGCCGGTCTCTTCGAGCTCGCTATCGTGGATTTGAGTTTCGGATTACCGTGGAGGAGATCAGGTTCAAGCCGCCCCGCCGTCAACTAGCATCTTAGTGACCTTGAGGTTGCGGATAGTTGGTGAAACCAACATCGGCAAGCACCCGACCGCAGCTTACGCAATCGGGTGGTCCTCAATATCAAAGATGATAGGCGTCTTGGACCATTTCGAGGCTTGCGTGACTCGACAGATGGTTCTCGCCGCATTGACTTCCCCGCATCCACCGCTTGAGCTGGCGGTGTGAAGTATGCGAGAAGCACCGCCACAACGCACAAGACCTCGTGGCTTCGAACTCCTGCCATCGGTTTCATCATCATCCATGTCTTCATCGTCGTTGTCATCTTCATCCTTGTCGCGCCGCGGGAGGTCTGTCTCCTTGCCGCTGCTTGGCCTTGCCGCGCGCCCTCCCCGCCAGACGTTTCTTACTAGGTCCTCCAGCACCTTCCGGGCCTTCTCCTTGTCGCGTCGTCAGATTCAGCCTTTTGTTGCTCGGCTGCTGCTCGACTTTCTTGCAGCTCTGGAGGTCATGGCCCTTGGTGCGGTGGATCTTGCAAGATCGCTTGTTGGTGTCGCCCTGCTTGTCGGCGACCGCCACAGCCTGGCAGTTGGTGCCCGCGGCAACCTCCTTACTGGAGCTACCAGCCTTGGCCTTCTTGGCGCCACTTCCGTTGCCGGACTGCTCGACAACTAGCACATCTTTGCCTTTCTTTTTCCCGTTGTTCCGCCGCCGGTTTTTCTTTGCCGGGGCGGCCTCCTCACTATCAGATCCTGCTGTTTCTGTATTCTCTCCGGGGAGTCTCCTCCCTTCCTCAGCACATGCACACTTGTCGACCAGGGCATATAGCTCACTGACGTCTCTGATCTTGCACATCGCCATCTCCTCCCGCATCCTGCGGTTTCGCACGTTCTGATGGAACGAGCAGATTACCGCGGCAGGGTGGACATCTGGGATGTTGTGCTGTATGCGGCTGAATCTCTGAATGTACTTGCGCAGGGGCTCTCCTTCCTTCTGGGCGAGCAGATGAAGGTCACTCTTTAGCCATGAGGCTTGTGGTCACCAGTAAGGCGCCGACAAACCGATGGCATAGATCTGCCCAAGAGGATATGGAGTTGTCCGCAAGTGCATGAGCCAGATCTCGACATTGGGCTTGAGCACCAGCCGAAGTAGTTGGCGAGATCATGTCGCTCGCCCCGCAGCTTGCACCGCGATGGTGTAGATGCCGAGGAACTCCGACGGATGCGCCTTGCCATCGTACTTCTCTCGTACGTCGCTTGAAATTCTTCTTCTTGGGCCATCGGACTTGCCGCAGCTCACGAGTGAACGCAGGGCAACCATCACAGACGACAAGTCGCCTCGTTCTTCGGGCGCATGCATGTCGACAGAAGGCCCAGCGCTGGTCGGATTGACGCCGCTTCTCTTGGCGCCGATGCGAGTTCGAGCGTCTTCTTGCCGTCGTTCGTGAAGAACTTGGCGCTGATCGCGACGAGCTCGCGGATCTGATGAAGCGTGGAGTCGCTGCCGAGGTGGATCCGCGAGTCGGCGATCTTGGCCTTCGGGCGGAGAGTGCATGGTGGTTTCACCCCACCGTTTCGCCGCCACCGCTCGTGCTTGGCAGTCTTGCCGTGGCAGCGATGTGCTTGGTTGCCGCGGAGTGTCGCCGTTGGCAAAGCCGATGAGACTACGAATGGTGGCCTCCATTCATCGACCTTGTCGGCTGTTGGAGGGTAATCCAGAGCAGCTGAGCTCTCGCCAAAGCTTCGCTGGAGTGGTGGGTGGCGATGGCGAGCGGCGCGAGGAGCGGATATGCTCGGACTTCTAACTATGTTAGAAGGAGCAGATCCCGCCCAGCGACCGTGCCTCGCCTGGCCGCATGTTGACGGTATGCGTGGTCTTGAGCGCCCGAAATCCTCCAGCTCGACCTTGGTCCAACGAACGTATGGTAATGTGAATACCATGACGCTGTCGGTCCCGCGCCTCCTGAGATGGACGCGGTGCATGTACGGACGCCGAGGTCTGCGCAGCCTTGTCCTTGGACTTGGCAGCGTCGTGGGCTCCCTCGTCGATGCCCGCTCTTCCGCCGGTGTCTTCCCCACCACCTGCATGCTCCGGTGGTGGTGGGATCGACGTGGACGGATCCGCTGCCGCCGAAGCCTTCTTCTTCGGTGGCATGTCGATGAAGACGATGAAGATGTAGCTCGTGTGAACGTCGGATCGGGTTCACACAACCTCGACGCCCCCTACCTGGCGCGCCAAAGATGTCGGGGAAGCTGATCTGACCCACGAACACCTATGGGACCGGCGGACCGAGCCCCTTTCGGTTCGGCGGGGCGGAGATCGCACGAAGAGCAGATCGAGGCGGCACACGAGCAGTTACCCAGCTTCGCTCTCGGAGAGATAACACTCCTACTTGCTGCATGTCCGAATGTATTGAGTTCTTGCTAGGGAGCGCCCGAGTGCTACAAAGACACACCACTGCTAACGAGACCTAGCTTTGAGTGTTTTCGCTTCAACCATTCAACCCCCTCACGCTGTGCATGGGCCTCCTTTTATATGCTCAAGGGTCTCCGACAGTGGCAACGAGACAAGGGCAAAATGGAAAAGGATGCGGTTGGTACAGCTACTTGTAAAGTGTATCATACCTAACCTCGACGGCAGGGACAAAGGCATTAAATGCCCGCTTCACGCCGCCCAAACAAGGCAAACAGGGACCGTCGGGGACGCCACCGCTGCCATGATGGCAATCTTGTCACGCCGCTTGCCACCGCGCTCGGCGGCACAAGACAGCTTCTTTGCCACGCGCTACCGAAAGGTCCTGTATGACACGTTGGTGGATGTGCCGGGCGCAAGAATAAAATGGTGATCTGCCATGCAAGCGCCTTTGCCGCTGTTGTTGCCTTTGTCGCGTCCGGAAGCTTGTCGCCATCGGCCTTCCCGCAAGCTCCTCTTGCCGGGCCTTGTCTCCTAGGTGCCTTGGTGGCCTTCCCGCAAGCTCCTCTTGCCGGGCCTTGTCTCCTTGGCTTGAATACTTTGTTCTTGAATGGCTCCAAAGGAACCACGGAGGACCTTGGCGGTCACCCGCAACCCTTGCTGGAAGGTCTGAATCGCCAGTGCACAAGTTCGGGATACTAGGGTACCCTACTCTAGTACACCGACAGTCTGCTTATGCTGCGGTGAGGAGGGAGCGTGTGGCGCTCTCGCAGAGCGGTGGCAAACCAGGTGCGACAGCGTCGGCTCGGGCGCAAGAGACGTAATACGCTGCTGCTCTGCTCGCGCCAGAGCACGCACGGATGTGCTCGATAAAATGCTATGGCATGTTAGGGGCTCCAAACCACAAGAAAGTTAGCAGGTGGGGTTATAGTCTAAGGCAAAACCATTGGACATGCTGGTCTAGTCAGGGATTAAGTTCACAAAGTAAACAAAAACTCATGTCAAAACAGATCATGCCCATAAGGTGTTTGACAAAATGCCAAGGGCACTCAGCATTTCTTGGAGTGGCCAAAACTTCCAGAGTGGGGTCTCTTTAGATGAAAGAGAGGGTGGTAAGGTTAGTTTGTCCAAAGCACAAACTTGCTAGTGCAAGTTTTGCAAAACTTCAATTCTGGACAGAAAGCAAATGGCATTGTTGCAAGCACTTAGAATCATCCAATGGGTCCACTCTCCTGGACTTAAGGGTTTGGCAAGGAGGACTACCAGTAAGAAAAGGAATCATGGATCAAGGAGCAACTAAAAAGGTGGTTGATGTACAAAACCTCAAGTTGGACCAGAGTGGAAAAGAGGATGATTCACTCAGTTTTTCCAAAGAACATCACTAGGTTATTGCATAAAGTTGAATACTATGCTCCTACTGATATCCCATAATTTTGGTGGAAACTATAAAGAAATAAATAAATAGGTTGTAGTGCAAATCTGCCCACTGGACCAGATTTTTAAATATGGTGTAGAGCTCAAAATATTCAATGGGCAGAAGATATTTTTGCACAAAAGTGGTTCAACTTCTCCATAAGACATCTCCAAATTTTGGTGGAATTTTTGAATGAATTTATAAAAGGGTTGTAGTACAAATGGGACCATAAAACTATGGGAAACCATTTTTCAAGAAAATAAAGATCAGGAAGAATATTGTATAATTAATTCTTCTGATAAAAGAAAAGATTTTCTTGAGAGGGTAAACAAGTCCAATATCATAAGTGAAAGGTTTTCATCTTAGGGAACAACTCCAAGATAACCAAGAAAAGAATGGTTCTGAAATCAAGAAAAACCAAGAAAAAGGAAAGCTAAATTTCCTGGCAAGATTTTAATTAACAAAACAAGGTTAAAATTTTTGGGGTGTCACATCTTTGTGCTTCAATTTTTTGTCTTTCATGTGACCATCATTAAAATTATCAACACCTAGCTAAAAGGCTTTAAAGAAAAGCGCTTGTTTGGAGACAACCCAATATTTTTATTTTATGTTTTTATGAGTATATGAATTTATACTTCTGTTATGATTATGTTTTAGTGTTTTAATTAGTGTTGTGCCAAGTAAGACCTTTGGGATGATCTTGGGTGATAGTTGATTCGACTCTACTGAAAATAGAAACTTTTGCACTCAGTTATGGAATTTTTTAAATTCATAGAAACATTATTTTGATCTGAATTTTGTACACAAGATTTATATACAAATTTCCTATGTTGTACTAATTTTTCAGAATTTTTGGAGTTACAGAAGTTTGGCTAAAGTCCACATTACTACAGATTGATCTGTTTTTGGCAGATTCTGTTTTCATTGTGTTGTTCGCTTATTTTAATGAATCTATGAGTAGTATCGGGGGGTATGAACCACGGTGAAGTTAGAATGCAGTAGGCATAATGCAAATATAAAATTGGAATGAGTTTACAACAGTACCTAAAGGTGGTGATTTGCTTTATTATACTAACGGATCTCACGAGTTTTCTGTTGAGTTTTGTGTTGTGAAGTTTTGATGGGCTAAGGAATAAGGAGTGGAAAGAGACTAAGCTTGGGTATGCCCATGGCACCCCAAGGTAATATTCAAGGACAACCAATCATCTAATCTTGGGGATGTCCCGGATGGCATCCACTCTTTTGTCTACAATCCATCGTTGAATTACTTGAGGCTATATTTTTATTCACCACATGATATGTGTGTTACTTGGAGCGTCTTGTATTATATGAGTCTTTGCTTTATTTGATATTTAGTTTGCCACAATCGTCCTTTGTGGACACACCTTTTGAGAGGGGCACACATTAATCTGAATTTATTAGAATACTCTATGTGCTTCACTTATACTTTTTGAGCTAGGTAGTTGCTTTAGTGCTTCACTTATATCTTTTAGAGCACAGCGGTGGTTATATTTTGAAGAAATTAAGGAACTATCATGCGTCACTTATATTATTTTGAGAGTCTTATAAATAGTATGGCAATTTGCTTAGGTTATGAGTTTAGTCCTAATGTGATGGGTATTCAAGAGGGATATAATAAAAACTTTCATGAAGATCATTGAATATATGAGAAGTTTGATTACTTGCAATTGTTTTGAGATATAAAGATGGTGATATTAGCGTCATGCTAGTGAGTAATTGTGGTTTAGTAAGAATATGTGACGCCCCCGATTCAATCATACACTAATCATACACACAAATGTGTATGACCAAGATCAGGGACTCACGGGAAGATATCACAACACAACTCTAGACACAAATTAAAATAATACAAGCTTCATATTACAAGCCAGGGGCCTCGAGGGCTCGAATACAAGCTCGATACACAAGATTCAGCGGAAGCAACAATATCTGAGTACGGACATAAGTTAAACAAGGATGCCTTAAGAAGGCAAACACAAACATCAACGATCGAAGAGGCAAGGCCTCCCGCTCGGGTCCTCCTAACTACTCCTCGCCATCGGCGGTCTCCAAGTAGCAGATCCATCGGCGGTGGCATCTGCCCGTGGATCCACCATCCGTTACAACAACCGGAAAGAAGGAAGAAGGGGAAAAGGAGTAGCAAAGCAACCGTGAGAACTCATCCAAAGTACTCGCAAGCAGCAGATCTATACTAAGTATGCATTGGTATCAAATGGAAGGGTTGTATCTGTGGACAGAACTGCAGGATGCCAGAATAGAGGGGAAGGCCTAGCCTATCGAAGACTAGCATCTTCAAGCAGCTCCAAGCATCTTGCAGCATGTGGAAGAGTAAAGAATAGTAGTTTATAATTATCAAACATGTTGTAGCAGCAATGCCCAGAGATCCTTCCTCAACTCCCTGCGAGAAAGCAATCCCGGAGCCACATAACTTAAGTATCCATTTCTAGTTGTATTAGATCAAGATATAAGTCTGAACGTCCATTACCATGGACACGGTATTCGAATAAAGATCTTCCCTGCAGGGGTGCACCACGTTTTCCGACACGCTCGATCACTCTGGCCGGACACACTTTTCTGGGTCAATGCCCGGCCTCGGAAGATCAACACGTCGTAGCCCTACCTAGGCTCAGCAGAGAGTTCCCCGCCGGTCTACATCCTAAGCACTCCGGGGTCTGGGCCCATCGCCAGTAGCACTCCGGGTCATTACGTGCAGGGCGGACCTAGGCACCACCTCTGGGGTGCCGGCCCATCCGTGCCGCAATGCTGAACTAGATGTCTGACAAAGTTCGGCTGATACTGCGACGTCGAGGCCCATAACTATTCTTGCGTGGTGGTTAGTGCGTAAAGGCCAAAGGCCAACTCAGAACAAATACCCAAACCATAGTGTATTATTAGCTTGCGGAGACGAGCAGAGACTCATGATAATGTGACCCCATCACCCCGTCTCGAGGAAATACGGCAAGGGCAAGCCCAACCCACTCGAGGGCTGCCTGACTTCTCGGCCGTGCCTCGTAACCATCTTGCGGGTGCTCTCCGGGCCCGCCCAACTTTCCCAAAGGTCTCAAGTAATGTCGAGGTAACCGTGTGTCCAAACATCAAGGGGAAAACCCGAGGAATCACCCCCGGAGGATTCCACTCAATGTAATCATCTAGGTGAACGTAAGAGGGACCACCCTCGAGGTTCACACTTGAGGTGTTGAACGACAGAGCCGTATCGGGAATGGTGAAAGAGGAAATCACCCTCGATGACCACGACCGAATAGCTACACTACAGAATTATCATCAGGAGTGCGTTATGAGGGATCACCCTCGGCACTCGATAGTAGTTCTGCAGAGTCGAGCAACAAAAGGGGCCTGACGTGATGTGAGGTGTCAGGCTCTTGTCGTCGATCACGTTGATCGAGTCATCGATGATGAAGCGGGGGCAACAAGGATAAGGTGGGGTCACCGATGGATCTCTAACCAACCTATACTAAGCAGTTTAGGATAAGCAGGTAAGGTACAACATCGGTACAAAAGCAGGCTATGCATCAGAATAGGAGCAATCAATAACAATAGCAAAATCTAATGCAAGCATGAGAGAATGGAATAGGCGATATCAGGATGATCAAAGGGGGGGGCTTGCCTAGTTGCTCAGACAAGAAGAAGGGGTCGTCGTCGACATAGTTGATCACAAAGGCGCCTCGGGTCTCACCGGAGAGGAGAGGGGAAGAAACAGTAAATACAAGCATATAGAGCATAACAGGACAACAGACAGAGCTAGACGTGTTCTAATGCGGTGCTACACGTTACTGGCGAAGGGGGATAACATCCAGGAATGTTTCCCCATGTCACTACAAAAGAAATACACTTCCGTGATGATATGTGTTTGTCACAGTAGGTCGTGTTTTTTGTCATGCATGTACATCCATGACAAATTTATGACAGAATCAAGATAGTCAAACCTGTGCTGTCGTAGAAGTGTTCCATGACATTACGAAAATTATCATCACGGAAGTGTTCATTTCCATGACGATAAATCGCGCGTCACAAAAGTGCTTTCATCAAGGGTGACCGACACGTGGCATCCATCGTAATGGAACGTCGTTAAGCTATCGGGTCGGGTTTTGGATCCGGTAACCCGTTAACAGCCCCGACCAATGGGGATTTTCCACGTGTCGGCTCACTGCTGGGACAGATGTCATCCACTCATTGGACAGAAGGTGCCAATGATACGTCGACATGTGGCACGGCCCAACAGAGGCCCATTGCTGTGAAAAGGCCGGCCCATTTGACTTGGTCAAAAGGTGGCAGGCCGGCCCATGGAAAGCCTATTAACGGCCTGTTCGCATATAGCCCATTTACGCCCGCTAACCCAAGGCCCGTTACGCCTATTCGAATAGGCCCAAGAGCGCGTCATCCGGGCCATCCAATATGATTCCGCTCGTTTTCACTTCCGCCCATGTATGGCCCATGACGCCTTTTCGCCCATATGAGGCCCTATGTAACTCTTGGCCTATTAACGGCCTGTGGTGAAACTGGCCCGTAATGAAGAGTGTATCACTTTACACCCATTAACGGCCCGTGGTGAAACTGGCCCGTATAGAATAGTGTATCACTTTATACCCATTAACGGCCCGTTATTCCATTGGGCCGTTTCCAGCCCATGTTATCTTTCAGCCTTCTCAGAGCCCATTTATTCTTGGGCTCATTTCCAGCATTCGTTTACTTACGGCCCGTTACTATCATTTTCTGCTTGTGGGCCAATTTCAGCCCGTGGTGACAGTCGGGCCGTTTGTGGTCCGTTAATACGTTGGGCCGTTTTCATAGCATCATCAAATACGGCCTATTAACGATGGTCTGTTATTGTCGGCCCATGAACGGACGATTCCAACTCTAGCCCGTTTACGGCCAGAATGCGGTCTGTTTGGTCAATCAATCATACGGCCCATATAAGGCCCATTGAAGATACGGCCCGTAGAAGGCCCATTGTTTCTACGGCCCGTAGAAGGCCCATTGTTTCTACGGGCCATAGAAGGCCATTGTTTCTACGGCCCGTAGAAGGCCCACTGTTTCTATGGCCCGTAGGAGGCCCACTGTTTCTACGGCCCGTAGGCCCAAAGTCACCATCGTATGCTTATTGTGGCCTAGTTTTAAAAATAGGTTATTGCAGCCACTAGCAAACCGCAGAAAAAGAATTGCATCGACTACAAGCAAACAAATAAACAAGACAACAAGGAAATAAATAAGCAAGAAAATTACACTAGGCTATCACGGCTATTACATATATTACATCCATCGGGCATCAAAGTTCGCCACCAAGGTAAATATAGGGAACACAAAGAGATATAAAGGCCGCAAAGAAAACAAGTCCAAAACTGAAACCACTTCAAGAGCTCAAGAAACAATATCCTGGTACCCATAATGTCGGCAAGATGCTTAGCAAGCTTATTAACTTTCTCTTGTTTAGCACTTAAGTCCTCCAAAGCTTGTTGTTGCACCGTGAAGTATGCATCTGAATTCGCAGGACTTCTCACCCTTCGCTTCTCGTCGATAACATCTCGATCGATGTCTTTCAACTTGAAGTTGAGACTCAAGAAGCCGAACTGATTCAGTAGCGAGTTCAAGAGTGGTGCCAAGCAGTGGTAGCCAAGAATCTCGAACACTACATCAAGACAGGACTTTGGGGTTGTCTCGGTGTCTTCAATATAGTTTTTATCAGCTTTCTTGGAGACCAACAGGATGTCTCACTATCTTGAACCTTATCTGCATTACATCCTTTACCATTGCATAGCAGGTACTCTTCTCCAATATTTTATCCGTGTTCTAAAAGAGAAAAAAAAAACACATCTCAGGTTTACAATGTAGTATATGAAACTCATTTTGGTAAACCAGTTCAAGAGTAAGGTGGAGAGGATAACAAAGATGAAACAAACTTATATCTATGTAGTATGGTCACTGATGGTCTATATCATTCTAGTTTATGTTGCCAAATCAAGATAGATACAGTTCAATCATATCTATTTAAGACAAAGCAACATAGACAGAATATAAGTGTGGGAAACTACACAAGAATAACAACACTTGTAATGTGCATGGCATGAGAACATAACTGTTTATTCAATTGAAACTAAAATCAACATAGAGCAAGTTACAACAGAAACAGCCAAACACGTTGAAGAAACAGGTTAAAAAATACTTGTTATGCCATTGGAGTTTCAATTCCATCCTTGAAATTTGAAATTGGTTGGTATCAAGAAAATACAATGATGCAAGAGCAAAGTAGTATGAACCATAGCTATGGAACCCGACCGAGAACAATTCTTCTTCTGCTTTAAGCGTTGACTTGGGTTCGAGTGGTGGTCCTCGTGATTTGGGCACCGTAGTTGCCTTACTAACTGCTCGTGTTTGGGTGCTCTATGGTGGAGACGGTGTTGTGTCAACGAGAACTGGGTGTCTATCTGCTGGGGTTGGGGTTAGAAGGGTGTAGCTGGTTCTCTGTCCAACTGGGTAGGGTACAATCTGCATGAGTGTGGGTTATGTGTGGTGGGGCTGGTTCTTGGGCAAGTACAACCATGGTTCTATCTGCATCGACAGTAGCACGATCTTTTCTCAAGACCGTGTTTTACTCCCATAGATACCGCCATCACTCCTCCAATTGAAATGGCTGATAAACAAGACAAGTAATTGAATGTACAGACATTGTAAGATAGACAGTGCAATGGATAGTAGGGAAGAAAACAGGGCATGAAATAATTCACATTTATGTTGTCTAAGCAAATGAATAGCAGGACATAATTTCACATATATGATGGCTAATTAAACAGGATAGCATGACACAATTTCACATGTATGATGGCTAACTAAACAGGATAGAATGACATACTTCAAAATATGATGACTATGTAAACAGGATGACATGATATAACTATATGATGTGTCTATTAAAGTGGTTGGCATGCCATAAATCACAAACATGCCGTCGATGGAAATATGATGGCATGATATAATTCACGGATAGAATGACATAATTTAAAATATGATGACTATGTAAACAGGATGAGATGATATAACTATATTATGTCTTTAGAAAATGGGTTGGCATGCCATAATTCAGATACATGCTGTCTATGTAAACATCATGGTATGACATAATTCAAATATATGATTTATATACTAAGGAAGTGAGCAGAGGGCAATCGCATATATGATGTGTCAACTAAGGAGATGGCATTCAATATTGTGTATATGATGTAAAAACTAAGCATTGCAATACAACATATGCATTATATGAGTAATATAACCTGCCAAGTTTGAGCATACACCTCGGGGGATAATAGGACTGGTCATCCGCCTCTGAATCCTCCTCTCAAGAGCTATGTGTAACCAGCAAGATATTTGCTTCAAGGGTAGCATTGTTCTCTCTCAAGACCTTGCTTTCCTCAGATTTCTCCATCACCAATTCAAATGGCTGATGCACAGGAAGAGCAGTTAAATATACAAACATTGTCGACAAAAGCAATAAGAAATACAAAAAAAGGACGGCATGATATAATTCACATATATGACGCTTGCCTAAACAGGATGGCATTGCATAATTCACATACATAATGCCTTGCAACAAGATAACATTGCATAATTCACATATATAATGTCTTGCAACAAGATGGTATTGCATAATTCACATATATGGTAATTAGACACTAAACAGGTGGCATTCACACAAAGCATGTCTAAACTAAGCAAATGACATAGCAATGCAAGATACCATATGCACGATATGAGCAACATAACCCTGCCAAGTTAGGGCATGCACCTCGGGGCAAAATATGACTGGTCATCTGCCTCTAAATCCTCCTCTGAGGAGCTATCGGTAACCAGCAAGACATGCGCTTCGTCCGATAGCATTGTCTGCTCTGAAGACCTTGTTTCCACTCCAAATTTTTCCATGACCGTGTCGAATGGTTGATGCACAGGAAGAGTAATTGAATGTACTAAAATTGTTGACAAATTTAACACGTGATAAAAAATGATGGCATGATATAATTCACATATAAGATGACTGGCTAACCAGGGTGGCATTGCAAAATTCACATATATGATGCCTGGCTAGACAAGATTGCATGATTCACATATACGACAAACTAAACAGATGGCATTGACACAAAGCATGTCTAAACTAAGCAGATGACATCTTTAATGTATATAGTAAGCAATGCAAGGCACCATATGCATGATATTACCAACATCAGCATGCCAAGTTAGAGCGAAGACCTCATTGGGTAAATAGGAGTGGTCTTGTCCTTCTGAATCCCCCTCAGAACAGTTATCTTCCTCTTGATTACGATCCGAAATGGGTGGAGGGGGGCTGCCTTTGCGCCCACCATGGAACGACGTCTGCATGAAATTTTATTGCCACACAAGGCTCGTCTCTTTTGCTCTACATGATCAGTTTCATTGTGTACAATAACTGGCATGCATAGGAATAAAACATAGTGAGATTATGTAAGGAGTGCATGCACAAATCCAGAGTGAGGGTAGCAAACTGTGGATAGACCCAAAACCAATGATAGCAGGCAGATAATATCTTTAGTTAAAAAGTACAGATAATGGCTCCTTTAATGTTTGTTTGCACACAACATGAAACTCATAGTAGACACCGGAGATTAACCAGATAGTAGATGATAGTACCGATTGTTGCCCCAATATGTACCCCACAACCATTTAAAACTCAAGTTTCAGATTAGTTTGGACCTGACTCGAGTCTAATGGGTGAACACGACGATAATGTGGCATGTCATCATATTAAGCGGATAACGAAGCGCATACGTAAGAGTGCGACCTCTCTTGCGGACCCGTAGTCCTCAAGGTCATCTGCTCGATTGATGATGGTAATGCAGTTGTCGTGGCTGCCGCAGCGGGGAAGAAGATCTGAGGCGGCGAAATACAGTCTGGAGAGCGGATCCCTCCTGTGGTGAACCCTTCCGTCGTTAGAGCATGTAGCGACCCGACCCAAAATCGGTCAAGTCTCTGTGTAGCTGTACCATCCCAAGATCATGCCGCACACACAAGACATTGATGAAATAATCAAAGTTCAATCACACCTGAATTTATTACACGATTCTCATATCGAGTCTTTATTACAATAGAATAAATTCGCCAAGGCCAACTCATGAGAAATAAACTAAATAAAGCTGCGAAGCGTAGAACAATAGCGAGTCCATCCGACTCCATAGGGCAATCGCCAAGCGTGGATCGTAGCCTCACTCCCCGATCGAAAAACTCTCTGCAACATAAGACGTTGCAGCCGTGTAGGTCAGCATTTTGAATATGCCGCAAGTCATGAAGAGAGAATAACAATAAAATTACTAACACTATATGCAATTTGGCTATGGGGCTCTAAGTTTCAATGTTTTTGCTAAAAGCCGTTTTCCCTACAATAAGGGCTTGTTTGCAATTACTACAAAATGTTGGTAATTATTGGTTCCGCCAACCAATGTCTCATTCCCAATTATTAAATAACCCTCAATTAATTTATTAAGTTTGGTGTTGAGATGTCCTAAATACTTCCAAGTTCCAGAGGCTCAAATTGTCCGTGAATCGGGACACGGTTAACCGATTAGATCTTCACTGCAGAGGTTTGCGACTTTACCCGCAAGAATCGTTCCATCCTTTTAAGTCTTCGCACTTCATGGTGTTTGAAGACGGACAAACGAAACAGGGTCTTCCAAGAGTTCCTCCGCCACCGCCGGTACCCATCCAATCCTACCGCTCTTCTACATCTCGTAGCATCGTCCGGCCGAGTCACAACTAGGGTTGACCAAGCCGAGCCCATAATGGCTTGCGGCTGCACGTAAGCTTCCGTCAATGGGGTATCCATCCATCTCTTCGTGGCTGGGTGAAGCTTTCCGCAAGATGTCATGGCGCTTCTCCATGCATCCCGCCAACCACCGGTTTTCTCCAGGTGCCCGCCAACCGCCCTCTACCCTGTAGTGAATTTTGAAGTCCATCTTGAGCTTGAAGTCATGGGGTTGTCATCATCTTGACTCTCACATCTCCTTATGAATCACTCAACCAACCCCGCCTCACGAGCATAGCAAAATAAACTACTTCGTCCCGCAATGGTAACAAGGGAATTGGGTTCATCCTACCTCATGATACTACTCAAGAACATAACTTCAAATTCTCCTACTGCATGCATGGTGGGGAGGTATAATTCTAATGCAATAAAATCATAGGTATTGTAGAAGAAAACATGATCAATTGACTTGCCTTGCTGACGATCTTCGAAAGCTAGGGACTCGTGGTAGCAAGCTTCGCACTCCGGAAATTCTACCGAGGCAAACAACAATTATATAAGCATACAAACCTATGATCACTTAACATAACAGCATACTAACATAACACATAAAACAATTGAACCAAAATCCAAAGAAAACTCGAAGAAATCCAAATCAATGTTTTCACCACATCATACAACAACCAAGAAATAGTTTTACACAACCAAATTTTTCTTAACAGAACCTAAGCATGGGTTTTGCTAACTAACAGAAGAGAAAACATCATGCAACTAGGAGCAAAAAGAATCACATCAAAAGCTATTATAGAACTCCTATTATGCCTATAACAATCCTAGCAAGAAAAATAAAATAAAAATTTTATTTATTGTAAATAAAAGTTCATGTTCTAAAGTTACAGAAACTAACCTAAAATAAACTATCACATAGGAAAAATAAAATTATTTGCTAAATAAAACAATAGGAAAACAGTAGCTAGTTAAATAATTAAAACCACATGATTTTTATTAAAACTATTTTTATTAAATCTAAAATACCCAAATAACTTCCTACGGTTAGGTAAGGTCAAAACAAAGTAGTGACAAAAAGAATCACTAAAATAAAATAATTCTAACTCACTTTATAGCAGAATTACTAATCTGTCTAAAACTAAAATAAAACAATTTCTAATAATTTTAACATGACTAAACATATTTTCTACAGAAACTACAACAAATTTGCAAACTAACAAAAAAAGAATCAATTAAAAATATTAAGTAGATTAAAAGATATGGATTTTACAAAACTGAAACTATTATGTTAAAAACAGAAACGAAAAAATTAACTAAAAAGAAAATCTGGCGCTAGTAGGCCTATCTAACGCTCAGGCGTAATATAGCTAAAACGTGCCCGCGGTTTAACAGAAAATAACCCGAGTCGGGCCGGTCTAAACTAAACCTAACTAAACCGGAACTAACCGGGTCTATTTAAAATAAACCGTACCCCTTCGGATGATCTAATCTAACGCGTCGATTTCAGATCGGACGGCGGAGGGGATCTCCGGTGACTCACCGCGGTGGTCGACGGCGGCGACGGTCGACGGCGGCTCGGGCGACGACGGTGCGGCGGCTCCGGTGGTCCGGGGCGACGGCGGAGCGAGGGGGGTTCGGTGGTGGACTCGGTGGAGCTCAGGGTGGTTCGGAGGCGGCCGGGCAGGCAATGAGCGCGGGCGGCGGCCGGACTCAAGCGCGATTGCGAAGCGAGAGCGAGGGGTGGCGAGGGGGAAGTGGGGAACGGGTCGAGGGGCGGTATTTATAGGGGGCCTCGACTTGAGGAGGGGAGGATCGGGAGGCGATCCCTGATCCTTCAGATTCCGGACGAGGCGGCGCGCGGGTTGGCTTGGGCGAGGGAAGAAGACGGGTGGGGTCGGGGTGTCGGTGAGAGAGGGAGAGGGGTGAGCGACAGGCGACCGAGGGGAGGAGTTTCGTGCCAAGGCCAGGCTCTGACGGCTCACTGGCTGGGCTGGCTCATTGGTCGGGCCGGTCGGCTTGGCTCATGGGTGGGCCGGTGTCTGGCTGGGCTGGGCGGTTGGCTGGTGGCGCTGGTCTTCTTTCCTTTTTTTTGAATTAGGAGTGAGAGAAAATATATTTAAATATATATATTTTATATAGGACATATATATATCAAAATGATCAGGGAATATTCCTATAATTTGAACATTTTTCCAGGGGCAAAACTCACACTTTAAAAAATCATTTTCTAAAAATCCCAAATAGAAATCAAATTTGAATTCAAACTTTTTGGCAAGGTTTTTCATCTGACATTTTTGGAGTGTCATGTTTACTCCTCTCATACTTTTTCTCAAGTATTTGTCAGGCATTGTTTGAAATAAATTTCAACTGCCAATTTGAATTCAAATCCCAACAACTCAAAAACTACTGAAATACTTCAAATGTCACTCAATTTCAAACAATATGCATAGATGCTTAGCTAATATTGTAAAACATTCCAAATGGGAAATTTGGGATGTTACAAACCTACCCACCTTAAGATGAATCTCGCCCTCGAGATTCGGGTTGGCTAGCAAATAGGTGCGGGTGGTCTCGACGGAGGTCTTCTTCTCGCCCCCGTGGCTTCCTCCTCGAATGATGACTCCACAAAGACCTTGCAAAACTTGATGATCTTGTCTGCGGGTGACTCTGTCATAGTCTCGAGAATTCGGACGGGTTTCTCCTCATAAGTCAGATCACCGTCGAGTTGTATGGCCTCTAGGGCACCGTGTCTCTCAACGGAATATCGGCCATGTCGGCATGGCATTTCTTCACCGAGAAACATGGAAGACATCATGAACTCCGGACAATCCTTCCGTAATTCCAACTTGTAAGCAACTTCTCCACGACGCTCGAGGATTTTGTAGGGGCCAATGAACTGGGGTGCTAACTTTCCTTTAACACCGAACCTCTTGATTCCACGAAGTGGGGACACACTAAGATATGCCCGGTCTCCCGCTTCGTAAGTTACTTCCTTGCGTTTACTGTCGGCATAACTCTTCTGCCTTGACTGAGCTACCTTGAGTCTATCTTGAATCAGTTTGACTTTCTCTTGAATCTCGATAAGATCGGGACCGAAAAGTTTCGATCTCCAACACCATCCCACAAAGAATGGTGTTCTCGCACCTCCTTCCGTATAGAGCTTCGAAGGGGCCATCTTTAGACTGGTCTCGATAACTGTTATTGTACGAGAACTCAGCGATGGCAAATTATCATCCCAGCTAGACCCATAGTCTAGCGCACAAGCTCTCAACATGTCCTCCGGGATCTGGTTGACTCTCTCGGTCTGTCCATCATGCTCATGGATGAAAAGCTGTATCTTGAACTCCAGCCTCGCACTCCAAAGTTTCATGCAACTGATTCCAAAACTTTGAGGTAAATTGTGTTCCTCTATCTGACACGATACTCCTCGGAACTCCATGTAGACATACGATCCTGGTCATGTATATCTTGGCTAACTTAGCGCTGGTATAGGTAGTCTTCACGGGAATGAAATGAGCTACCTTGGTCAATCGATCAACCACTACCCAGATGGAATCATAACCTGAACGGGTCCCGGGTAATCCTGTGATAAAATCCATTCCAAGTTTTTCCCATTTCCACTCGAATCGGCAAAGGTTGAAGTAACCCTGCTGGCTTCGATGTTCCGCCTTTACTCATTGGCAAACATCGTGATATCGCTACGTGCTCGCAATATCCTTCTTCATACCGCCCACCGTAAACTTCCTTCAAATCCAGATACATCTTGGTGTTACCGGGTGAATCGAGTACGGTGAATCATGAGCCTCTGAAGAATTAGCTTCCTGAGTTCGGGATCATTGGGTACATAAATACGATCCTCGAACCATATAGCTCCGTATTCATCCTTACGAAACCCTTTAGCTTTTCCTTCATTCATATTTTTCTTTATTTCATCAATTTCCTTGTCCGACTTCTGGGCTTCACGAATTCTTTCGGCCAAAGTGGACTGAACTTCCAGAGTTGCAACATATCCTCTCGGAACTATCACCAGTCGAAGATCTCTGAGGTCATCGACTAACTCCTGGGTAATCCTCCGCTATAAGAGTATTCACATAACTCTTACGGCTCAAAGCATCTGCTACAACATTAGCCTTTCCGGTGGTAATGCAATCTCATGTCATAGTCCTTGATTAACTCTAGCCATCTCCTCTCGCTCGAGGTTCAACTCTTCTCTGCGTGAAAATATACTTCAAGCTCTTATGATCTGTAAACATCACAACGGTTTCCGATGAGGAAATGTCTCTAGGTCTTGAGTGCATGCACTACTGCTGCTAACTCCAAATCATGTGTGGCATAACTCATCTCGTGTGGTCGTAGCTGTCTGGAGGTATAAGCTACAACTTTTCCTTCCTGCATGAGTAATCCTCCAAGTCCCTGACGAGAAGCGCCACAATATACCGGTAATCCTTGTGTATGTCCGCAAAATCAGCACTGGGCTGTAACCAAACGCTTCTTCAATTCACGAAACGGCTTCACAATCCTCGGTCCAAATGTACTTGGCGTCCTTCTTCAACAGCTCACCATGGGCTTGGCAATCTTCAAGAAGTTCTCAATAAACCTCCGATAATAACCTCGAGTCCGAGAAAACTGCGGATCTCCTTGATCGAGGTGGGTGATCGCCAATCGGTGATGATACAACCTTGGCGGGTCAACTGCTATTCCTTCTCCTGAAATAACATGTCCGAGGAATCCGACTTCCTTCAGCCAAAATTCACATTTGCTGAACTTGGCATACAACGATGTTCTCGGAGTTTCTCCGAACTAGACGCAAATGTTCCTTATGCTCTTCCTCGCTCTTGGAGAAAATCAGATATCATCGATGAACACCACGACAAACTTGTCTAGATATTCCATAAATACCTTGTTCATCAAATTCATGAAGTATGCAGGGGCATTAGTCAATCCGAATGACATGATGGTATACTCATATAAACCATACCTGGTGGTGAATGTTGTTTTAGGTATATCCGTTTCACGGATCTTCAACTGATGATACCCTGATCGAAGATCGATCTTGGAAAATACCTTGGCTCCAACTAGCTGATCAAATAGATCATTAATCATCGGCAGAGGGTACTTGTTCTTGATGGTCACGTCGTTCAACGAACGATAATCCACAACCATCCTCAGGGTTCCATCCTTCTTCTCTACCAAAAGAACTGGGGCTCCCCAAGGTGACGAGCTTGGCCGAATATATCCCTTCTCCAATAGCTCATTAATTTGATTCTTGATCTCTTTAAATTGTTCGGGGCATCCGATAGGGTCTCTTGGATATTGGGGCTGTGCCGGCAATAACTCAATCAGAAATTCAATGTCTCTGTCCGGTGGCATTCTGGTAATTCCTCGAAACACATCGGAAAATCTTGCACCATCGCACTTCCTCCCTAATAACTCCCGTGAGGGAATTCACCGATTCTTCATCGGGATACGCCTCGATACATACTTGATCCTCTTCGCCCCGGGGTGGTGAGCGAATCGACTTCTGGGCACAGTCTATGTTTCCTTCAAACTTTGTCAACCAATCCATGCCTAGGATTACATCCAAGGTCCGGGTTTCCAATACTATGAGGTCTGCGGGAAATTTATGGTTTCGATGTTGAGGGTTGCATGACACCTAAGCCTGCCATCATTTCTCCTCCGCAGAACCGACGTGAAGAGGGCTTCTAAGGGTTCTAGTGGGCAACCTGCATTTTTCCACAACTACCCTTGATATGAATGAATGCGTTGCACCGTAATCAAAGAGTACCAATATCGGATGTGAATTTAATAAAACTTACCAACCACGTTGTCCGGCTGATCATAGACGCCCTCCACGCCAATGTGGTTCACTGAGCACGAGGAAACGGGTTGGGCTTCTTTGCTGAGCTTCCATTGCCGCTTCCATTCCTCCGCTTGGCCTCCGGGCAGTCGGTGGCATAGTGCCCTGTTTTCTGGCACTTGAAACAGGTGATGTGACTCAGATCCATCTGAGCCGGGGCAGGACGATGCTGATTTCCATTACCGTTTCCATTGCCTGTCTTGTTGTCCTGGTTGCGGTTGTTCCCATTTCCTCCATGGTTATGTCCTCCATGATTATGTCCTCCATGGGTGTGATGGGTATGCCCTCCAGTATGGGGCATAACGGGCTTCGCTGAGCTCCGAGTTGTACTTCCCTGCCATACTTCCGCTATGCTATCAATCTGCTGCTGCTTGCCTTCAAGTATGGTGGCTTTGTCTACCAGCTCTGGTAGTTGTTGAAGGTAGCCACCATAAGCTGCATACCCAGCTCGCCATTGAGTCCCTCGAGAAACTTTTCCTGCTTTGGCATCCGTGGCCACATCATCCGGGGCATAGCGAGCTAACTTGTGAACTCATCCACGCATCGCCCCACAAGACGGTTCCCTGGCGTAAGTTGCGGAACTCACGCTTCTTCGCACTCATGGCTCCAGTGAGACATGAGCGGTGCGAAAGTTCGCTGAACTGATCCCACGTGATGGTGGCGATGGGATAAGTGGCGTGTAGTTCTCCCACCAAGAGGTTGCAGGTCCATCAAGATGATGTGCGGCAAAGCGCACCTTCTCTCATCTCCGCATCCAAGAGTGGCTAACTCCTTCCGACCTTGCGGAACCAATCATCGCCACAATCGGCTCGGTCTGCTAGAGAACACCGCGGATTCAGCCTTAGGAAGCGGGTCAAGTTGTCAACAAGGGGTGGTGGCGGTGGATTGTTGTTGTTGTTCTGGTTCTGGATGAGCATCTGCATAAGGGCATTCTGCTGCTGGATCAGCTGGGTGAGCTCCGGCGGAAAGTTGAGACCGGGGTCACGTCTCGGAGGCATCTGGTGTTTTGGAGTGGATGAGAAAATTAGAATAGAACAAGGGTCTAATGAGAAAATATTACTACCCATATGAATGCACAATCATAATCACACCAATCATTTATTCAATCCACTCAAACATGGTTCAATATCAGATTACAAATTTTCACGACTAATCTAAAATAACGGCCTAACTGATCGACGAAAAAAATAAAATAACATGGTGGTCGACTAAATGTCTTCATCAATTATCCTTGCGTCCTCTGGTGCGGCGTCCTCCGGTGTGGCGTCCTCTGATGCGGCGCCTCCTCTTGCGGCTTCCTTCAGTGGAGCTCTCTTCATAATCCTGGTCATTGCTCACGAGGGGTCCGTCATCTCCACTCGGAAAAAGGTCTTCTCCTGAGTCCATCTTCTCCTCTAATGCGGCAACATCCATCTTCAGTTTGTCGACTCTCTCCATGAAATCCGTGATTTCTTCTTCATGGTCAAGGAAGTCTGCGTGTGCTTTCTCCTCCAGCCTAGTTCACCGAACAACAGCCTCCTGTGTACCTTCGAAGTTACTGGCGAAGTCTGGATCTCCGCTTCTGAGGAGACACTCCAAGTCTTGGACATATGAGAGAATGGAGTCGTCCTCACGGACGGATGATATCTCCATTCCTAGCTCTGCGAGAAATCATGGCGAGGTCCGATGGGTCGAGCTCGCCTGACTCTTCTCGGAGATGTCCAAGTGCACGATAAATCGCCATGTCTCTTCCGAGGATCCAATTGAAATCGGTAAACTCAAAGTCAATGGGCTCAATGTCCTCCTGGAATGTGCACCTCAATCTCAGAGCGGTATCCGCTTAAGTGCATTGGTAGGCTTCCCGGTGATTGAGGGCGAGCAATCTTCAGCTTCTTCACGATCTGGACCAGCTTCTTGTCGAGAGGCATCGCCTCATCTGGTGGCAAAACTCCGTAGCAAAACTGGGGTGAACTCGTGGCCATCTAAAATGTTGAAAATCGGAGAGAAGTCGAAATGAACAGGGAGAATTACGGAATGATAAGGACATAAAATAAATAGTCTCTTCCTATGGCTTTCGATCCTAGGGGTTACGCCCTACGGTCAGTGGTGCTCGATACCATCTCTGTAGCGACCCAACCCAAAATCGGTCAAGTCTCGTAGCTGTACCATCCCAAGATCATGCCGCACACACAAGACATTGATGAAATAATCAAAGTTCAATCACACCTGAATTTATTACACGATTCTCATATCGAGTCTTTATTACAATAGAATAAATTCGGCCGAAGGCCAACTCATGAGAAATAAACTAAATAAAGCTACGGAAGCGTAGAACAATAGCGAGTCCATCCGACTCCATAGGGCAATCGCCAAGCGTGGATCGTAGCCTCACTCCTGATCGGAAAACTCCTCTGCAACATAAGACGTTGCAGCCGTGTAGGTCAGCATTTTGAATATGCCGGCAAGTCATGAAGAGAGAATAACAATAAAAATTACTAACACTATATGCAATTTGGCTGTGGGGCTCTAAGTTTCAATGTTTTTGCGAAAAAGCCAGTTTTTCCCTACAATAAGGACTTGTTTGCAATTACTACAAAATGTTGGTAATTATTGGTTCCGCCAACCAATGTCTCATTCCCAATTATTAAATAACCCCACAATTAATTTATTAAGTTTGGTGTTGAGATGTCCGAAATACTTCCAAGTTCCAGAGGCTCAAATTGTCCAGAATCGGGACACGGCTAACCGATTAGATCTTCACTCTGCAGAGGTTTATGACTTTACCCGCAAGAATCGCTCCTCCTTTTAAGTCTTCGCACTTCATGGTGTTTGAAGATGGGACGAACGAAACAGGGTCTTCCAAGAGTTCCTCCGCCACCGCCGTACCCATCCAATCCTACCGTTCTTCTACATCTCGTAGCACCGTCCGCCAGAGTCACAACTAGGGTTGACCAAGCCGAGCCCATAATGGCTTGCGGCTGCATGTAAGCTTCCGGTCAATGGGGTATCCATCCGTCTCTTCGTGGCTGGGTGAAGCTTTCCGCAAGATGTCATGGCGCTTCTCCATGCATCCCGCCAACCACTGGTTTTCTCCAGGTGCCCACAACCGCCCTCCACCCAAGAGTGAATTTTGAAGTCCATCTTGAGCTTGAAGTCATGGGGTTGTCATCATCTTGACTCTCACATCTCCCTTATGAATCACTCAACCAACCCCGCTCACGAGCATAGCAAAATAAACTACTTCGTCCCGGCAATGGTAACAAGGGAATTGGGTTCATCCTACCTCATGATACTACTCAAGAACATAACTTCAAATTCTCCTACTGCATGCATGGTGGGGAGGTATAATTCTAATGCAATAAAATAATAGGTATTGTAGAAGAAAACATGATCAATTGACTTGCCTTGCTGACGATCTTCGAAAGCTAGGGACTCGTGGTAGCAAGCTTCGCACTCCGGAAATTCTACCGAGGCAAACAACAATCATATAAGCATACAAACATATGATCACTTAACATAACAACATACTAACATAACACATAAAACAATTGAACCAAAATCCAAAGAAAACTCGAAGAAATCCAAATCAATGTTTTCACCACATCATACAACAACCAAGAAATAGTTTTACACAACCAAATTTTTCTTAACAGAACCTAAGCATGGGTTTTTGCTAACTAACAGAAGAGAAAACATCATGCAACTAGGAGCAAAAAGAATCACATCAAAAGCTATTATAGAACTCCTATTATGCCTATAACAATCCTAGCAAGAAAA
Organism: Aegilops longissima; assembly: GCA_021605205.1. Taxonomy (NCBI): domain Eukaryota; kingdom Viridiplantae; phylum Streptophyta; class Magnoliopsida; order Poales; family Poaceae; genus Aegilops; species Aegilops longissima. The sequence continues at coordinate 449,917,914 of CM038678.1, forward strand.
AATAAAATAAAAAATTTATTTATTGTAAATAAAAGTTCATGTTCTAAAGTTACAGAAACTAACCTAAAATAAACTATCTCATAGGAAAAATAAAATTATTTGCTAAATAAAACAATAGGAAAACAGTAGCTAGTTAAATAATTAAAACCACATGATTTTGATTAAAACTATTTTTTATTAAATCTAAAATACCCAAATAAATTCCTACGGTTAGGTAAGGTCAAAACAAAGTAGTGACAAAAGAATCACTAAAATAAAATAATTCTAACTCACTTTATAGCAGAATTACTAATCTGTCTAAAACTAAAATAAAACAATTTCTAATAATTTTAACATGACTAAACATATTTTCTACAGAAACTACAACAAATTTGCAAACTAACAAAAAAGAATTAATTAAAAATATTAAGTAGATTAAAAGATATGGATTTTACAAACTGAAACTATTCTGTTAAAAACAGAAACGAAAAATTAACTAAAAAGAAAATCTGGCGCTAGTAGGCCTATCTAACGCTCAAGCGTAATATAGCTAAACGCGTGCCATGGTTTAACAGAAAATAACCCGAGTCGGGCCGGTCTAAACTAAACCTAACTAAACCGAACTAACCGGTCTATTTAAAATAAACCGTATTCTTCGGTGATCTAATCTAACGCGCCGATTTCAGATCGGACGGCGGAGGGGATCTCCGTGACTCACCGCGGTGGTCGACGGCGGCGATGGTCGACGGCGGCTCGGGCGACGACGGTGCGGCGGGCTCGGTGGTCCGGGCGACGGCGGAGCGAGGGGGTTCGATGGTGGACTCGGTGGAGCTCAGGGTGGTTCGGAGGCGGCCGGGGCAGGGCAATGGCGCGGCGGCGGCGTCGGACTCCGGCGAGCGATTGCGGGCGAGAGCGAGGGGTTGGCGAGGGGGAAGTGGGGGGAACGGGTCGAGGGGGCGGTATTTATAGGGGGGCCTCGACTTGGAGGAGGGGGAGGATCGGGGAGGCGATCCCGGATCCTTCGGGATTCCGACGAGGCGGCGGCGCGGGTTGGCTTGGGCGAGGGGAAGAAGACGGGGTGGGGTCGGGGTGTCGGTGAGAGAGGGGAGAGGGGTGAGCGACGGGCGACCGAGGGGGAGGAGTTTCAAGCAAAGCTGAGTCGGACGGCTCACTGGCTGGGCTGGCTCACTGGCCGGGCTGGCCGACTTGGCCAAGGGTGGGCCGCCTGGTGTCTTTGCTGGGCGGTTATTCGGCCGGCGCCTGGGTCATCTTTCCTTTTTTTTCAATTAGGGAGTGAGAGAAAATATATTTAAATATATATATTTTATATAGGACATATATATATCAAAATGATCAGGGGAATATTCCCTATAATTTGAACATTTTTCCAGGGGCAAAACTCACACTTTAAAAAATCATTTTCTAAAAATCCCAAATAAAAATCAAATTTGAATTCAAACTTTTTGGCAAGGTTTTTCATCTGACATTTTTGGAGTGTCATGTTTACTCCTCTCATACTTTTTCTCAAGTATTTGTCAGGCATTGTTTGAAATAAATTTCAACTGCCAATTTGAATTCAAATCCCAACAACTCAAAAACTACTGAAATACTTCAAATGTCACTCAATTTCAAACAATATGCATAGATGCTTAGCTAATATTGTAAAACATTCCAAATGGGAAATTTGGGATGTTACAGAGCAACTGAGCTGTGGTGGAACAAAGCGCCGCAGGAGCAGGACAAACCACAAAAGGTTTTCTTTGACACATATCTGTAACAGAAGTAATTTAGTAAGGGCTTGTTTGAATTTGAGGATTCTAACAATGCAGGGATAGGAAATAGACAGGAATAGGATAGGAATGCACGTGCAAAACAGAGAATTTGAAAACACAGGATTTCTCGCTAACTGGGTGTTTGATTCACAACAATTGAAGATCACAGGATGCAAAAAAGCATGGTGAGATTAAGTCAAACCACAAGAAAATGTACGGTTATGATGCTATTATGCTACTATCTCTTAGTCTTGTGCTTGATGAATAGGAATATGAAAAGGAGGAGAAGTGGAAATTAGAATTCTATGGTTTTTCTTTCAAGGAGACACTAAAGGAACAAATCCTACAGTTTTCCTTTGCTCCATTCCTTTACACCAAATTCATGAAAAGTAGTACCATAGAAACTTTCCAATTCCTATGTTTTCATTCACTTTTCCTTTCAAGCAATCAAGCGATTCTAGTAGGCAGGCTTGAGCAAGGAAAATCCTACACTAAAAAATGTTTTTGTGCTACTTCTATTACTTTGGAACTAGGCCACCGCCATACTAGCTCAACTCCCGTGCCCATCGACAAATGCACAACTCAAACGCTGGAGATAAATAATGATGGCGCTCAAGAGAGTCCATCACGGATAGCTAAGTCGCCGGTACCTCACCGCTTGTCATATAGTAGGATAAAATAATCGATTTCCCGTTACTACGAGTGCTCAATGGACAATATATATAACATGTAGAGTAAAAAGAGATGCAACAAGTGTACAACCTCTTTGGCGAAGCCATGTCGATCTCAGCGTGATTGGGTTGGTCGGTGAGGATGCTCCGACCGACTTTGCTTGTCGGAGGAGGGAAGAAGATCTTAGGCTCTCGGAGATGGAGACCGAGGTATCGCTCACCGTGATGGAGGGATTCATCGTTGGAGCAGCTCCGTGAGTTGGATGACGCCGAGGCTGAAGCAGACAAGAGAGACAATGAACAACGTTAACTCGAGTGGAATTCTAATAGCATATCCAATACATGACGAAAATACATAACCACAAAGTGCTAGATGTAAAATACATCAGCCGCTCATCTCTGAACTTAACTGTCAAACTGAACTTAACTGTCGAAACTGAACTTAACTGTCGAAACTGAATTTTGTTGTCAAAACTGAATTTTGTTGTCAAACCGAACGCACTAGCAAGGTGAGGCTACACATCGGTCGACTGACTTTTTCATCTCTCGTCACCGATTTTGCGATCGTTGGATACGAAATCAAGGGCCTGCGGTTCATCTTCAACCTCCACCCCCCTGAGCCGCCAGCCACCACCGGCCAAACAGCAGCCCCGCCGCCCGCCTCAAAGCACTCCCCACCGCCGTCCGCTGCCGCCTGCCATCCTCTAGCCCCCACCTGCAAGCGAGCTCTTTCTTCGGCGATCCCCACGCCACCGCCCGCCACCGCCCGCCACACTGCGACCACCGCCCAACCCTGAACCCTAAGATAGATAGTGGGTACCTCTCCGTGAGCCCCTCCCTCTGCAGCTGGTTCTTCCTTCACCCAAGCGAGCCCCCACCCCTAAAAATCGATCGACCCAAAAGTCGATTCAGTCGACTGAAGTGTAGCTAAATCGGAGCAGCATCGCAAGCAAGAGCAAGAGCGAGAGCAACAACACGAGCAAGAGCAGACCAGGCAGGGGACCGAGAGCAAGAGCAGAGCAGCAGCGAGAGCGAGAGCTAAAGTAGCAAGAGCTCCTACTGATGTGGACGTCCCCACCGAGGGAGCGACGCCGTGGAGGAAGTGCCCGGCGACGCTGCCGTGGATCGAGCGCCGGCAGCACCGTGAGATCGAATCAAGAAGAAAATGCGGCAATTAGTGTATAACCTCTTTGGTGGCGCCGATTAGGCCGCAGCTTCATCCAAGGAAATGGTGATGATGATGCTCTTCCGGTGGTGCAGGTGAAGACGACGGTGTGGGAATGGAGGTGGTGCGAAAGACGAGGGGAACATCGGGGCAGCTCCTTGGAGGTGGAGGACGGGGTGGCTGAACCGGCAGGACGATGAGATCAACGACGGATCCTCATCCGCTACGATGGATGAGGGACGTCGAGGTGTTGTTGTGGACGACGCCGTCGGGAAGAGGCTCCGCTGGGTGGCGGACGAAACAGGTGTGGGGTTTCACACGGGTTTTCGCGCCTCGTGTACGAATGGGTGGGCGGATGGGATGGTAGTGGGGAACCATGGCTTAGAGACGCGCTTGTCCGAAATGTGGGTAAGTTACAAAAGTACCCCCACACCGATTTGAGGCGGTTCTTTCGGTTCAGGGTACCACGGGCATTTCGCGTGTCGGGATTTCACAGAGGTGGGAGTTTTCGCTTGTAATTTAGGAATAGCAAGCGCGGGTTGAGATGGAGGGAGTTGTCGAGCACAACGAGACAAAGATATATCTTAAATATTTCGGGCTAACAAGGCGCGGGTTGAAGAGGCGGAGTTTCAGAGCACGATAGATGAGACGCTTAGCTTGAATTTTCGCATAACAAGGCGCGCTTGAAATTTCAAAAGAACAAGCTTAACGTGTACCCAAAAAAAGACAATTTGCACCTCAACACGCACAACACACACACACAAACACCATTTAGACTAGAGTAAGGTACACGTGCATTGCACGCATGAGATTTGGCAACCAAATTATGAATAAATACCACATTATAGCATGCAAGCTTTGAGTCATATATGCATGATGTAGATGTTCGTTTAATTCTTATAGTTCATTTCATTCAAAATCATCCAGTTTTTATAAGAAAGCTAATCTATTTTAGATTCATGGAATTGTGCTTTGTAAGACATAAAGTAAAAAACAAATAATGGCAAATCATGTAGAAAAACATTTGGGCAATTCTGATACGGAACATTCTAGAACAAATAAGAAGTGCTTGTGTTTTAATGTTTGTGCATTATGCTTAAGTTCAACCATGGAGTCTTCTAGATTATACATGTGGCGAAATCTAGTGGAATCTAGATGATATCCAACGGCCAATAGTGCTCAAATTTGCCATCTTTGGACCATCGGATTCGCCTCATCCAACGCACCATCTTTCAAAGTTAAAGTTACCCACACAATATAAAAATATAAAAATAATATATATATATATATATATATATATATATATATATATATATATACATATATATATATATAGGGTATAGATATAGATATGTGATGCGAAGCACCATCATCTCCAATTAGAATTGTGTGTCCATGCACGGATGCGACGTGGCCAAATGATGTCTGCATCATCGGTATCTCAAATTCAAATCAGTCCGACCTTGTTCAATGTGTATACATTACAACATGCTCGCTTCCAAACCACACCGCAGAGATCTCCATTATATTCACGCATGCATGGGTTTTAAACATCGTGATCTCTTATTCAAATATTTGAATTCAACTTTACATTGATTATTACCTCACCTATTCTTTTACACCCACACAAGAGTCTTCTCTTTATAATTGTACCACTAACTTTCTCTCGTGCATGCATGCACACACACTACCAATCGGCATTATCCATCGTGACGCATGCAATCTTTTTTCTGCAGGTCGGTCTCCCATGAAGGCACACACCCACACACATCCCCTCTCCATCATATCGGGCATTCTTTATCTCTCACGCGCATGCGCAACGACCGATGTTCCTCTATGTATGTGTGTATATAGCTAGGTCTTTCATAGTTTTCCACACAAACCGATCAATCGATATATCCAAAGAGGTCTCACCTCTTTCCCACGCCCACATCGATCAATCTATACCTCTCTATATAGGATTAACATATATAGCTAATACACCAACATTAATTATATATCCAACGCCCCCTCTCATCATCCATGCCTTCCGCTTCATCTCTCAGACGCGTGCACAATGGCGAAGACAAGGCGAAGAAGGGCCCTGCCCCCTAACATCACTATATATCGAGGCTAATATGAATGTGATCATTAGACAATTGCTGCTAAAAAAGGTTTAATTTCATGAATTGACCCTCCTCGTAAAGGATTAGCAATGCTTGGCCTCCTATCTCATTTATTTTTCATGGCTCCGCCATTGCGTGAACAGCGCACATGTTCGCCCCCTCTCTCTAAATATCGATCTCACACTTGTGCATTCCTTCATAGTCTCCCTCCACTCGGCCCCTCGCACCATCTTCTAGCCTCCCACCGGATTTTGCCACATGTACAATCTAGCGGACTCCATGGTTGAACTTACGCATAATGCACAAACCTAAAAACAACAGTGGTTCTCCTTTGTTCTAGAATCTTCCATATCATAACTACCCAAACTTTTTTTCTAGTTGAATTGCCATTATTTGTTTTTACTTTATGCTTTACAATGCACAATTCCATGAATAATATAATAGATTAAGGGTTTCTTTGATTCAAAGGATTCTCAAAGGAAATTTGGAGGATTCTAATCATTAGGATTTTTTCTTATCTTGGTTGTTTGATTCGTAGGATTGTAAACCATAGGAATTTTTCCATATGATTCATTTGCACTAGATTTCATAGGAAACATCCCATCCACTCAAACCTCTTTGAAAGAATTCTGCGTTTTTTCCATGCACAATCAAACACTCGTATAATCATGTAGGATTCAAGACGACATTCCACTATAATCCCATGTTTTTCCTATTCCTGCGTTCTTAGCTTTTTTTTATAAAAACTAAGAGGGTGCTTGGATCCAAGGGACTTATTTTAGTCTGACTAAAAATAGTCTCTTTAAGAGACTAAAGTTCCAAGCACCCCTGACTAAAGAGGGGCTAAAACTAGTCTTGAGACTAAATTTTTTAGTCAGGGGTACCCCTACTAAAATGTGGATTAGTCCTCTCTCTCCTCATTTAACTCCTCTCCTTTAACACGGGCGAGTTCTGGATTGGACGGTTTGGAGGATAATAAATGCTCATTAACTTGATTTTAGTCTCCTTAGTATTTGGATCCAAGCATGGATGAGGCTAGCATGTTTTAGTCTCACTACTTTTAGTCATGGGACTAAAACGTATCCAAGCACCTCTAATTGATTTTGAATGAGATGAACTATAAGAATTAAACGAAGGGCTACATCAGCATATATGACTCGTAGCTTACATGCTATAGTGTGGTATTTATTCATAATTTGGTTGCAAAATCTGATGTGTGCAATACACGTGTACCTTACTAGTACTTGAGTATGTGCAAAACACGTAAATTAGAATACCAATGGCACGCTACAGTGTCTCTCTTACAGTTCATGAAGCCACGTGGCACATGTGGAGGCGTTATCGCGACCTCCTTGCGTGGATTGATCACAATGACGTCTTCTGGTTCCGGAAGAATGTACTCGTCCTCCCCGAGCCATACTTGGGCGGTACATGCACGGTTTAAGATGTGCACGCACGCCACGCACGCACTCATTCCTCGCACGCACACGCCTGGTACACGGGCGAGATACAATTTTGTACCAAGATCCACCCCATGTGATAATTTGACGGGTGTAAAGTCGTTCACTTCATTGATGGTCAATTAATACAACGCATGCAAATTGAGTGGACGGAGGGCGAAGAAAGACATTATTACTCCATTATGGCGCATGCAGTAGTTAAATCATGGGTTGCTAAGTAGTACTTCCATTGGTCTCCTTTGTATTTGTGCCAGTTTTTGACAGTAACATAATATTTACGCATTTGAGCAGCGTAGTACTTGAAATTTATGTTCCGCTAAACTCATAGGGGGCCGTTTCGGGCCTCGAAACCAAAACCATCAATTAATATTTACCTTGTTCCCATCACATTCAAAAGCCTGCTCACACCTACTAGTACGTACCAAACCTGAATGTGTTCCCACTATGCAGGTATTAGTACTAGTGCTAGTACTTAGGTTATAAAAAGGGGAACTACCTAACCGAAAATTACTCTACCTTTCCTCCTCATAAGTGTTTCTTCTTCGTCCGTCGTTGCCATGGTCAGTGAGTAGAGCTCTAGGTCAAGAACTACTCGTAACAAGGGAGCGGCAACCAAGGCTGCGGAAAAAAAAGAGGGCTCGCCGCCACGCAGAGACCTCGAAAGATCTCTCATGGGCAGGCGATGGCTCCCAGGAGCGCCCTAGCCGCAAAGGCGAACATGCCGAGCCGGCGGAGCTGGAGTCGTTATCCCTTGATGGCATGCCCGATCAGCTCAATAAGCACCTCAATAAGCACCTCAATAAGCAGAAGGAGTTCATCCAAGGCTTGATGGAGTTGCTGAAGGAGAGCCTCAACGACATGCCCGCTGAGCTCAATCAGCAGGGGGAGTTGACCGCGGCTTGGTGATGTCAGCAAGAAGAGCATTGCCTCGGAGAAGAAGGCGACCAGCAAATCCTGCGACTTCGGGAGGACAAGGCGAAGCTCGCCACGAGATCGACCTGTTGAAGGAGAATAACGCCGGCTGGAAGAAGCTGCATGAGAATAGTAGTTCCTCGATGAAGATGCTGCAGGCCCTCGTCATGGAACAGAAGGAGGAATTGGCGAAGCTCCGCATCGAGCAACCGGCTGCTGTCAAGGTACGTAATGCGGCTGTGGAACAGATGATGAAGGCTCACATCGAGAAATCCCGCGTCATGGACAGGATGAAGAAGATGGCGGAGGAGACGCGCAAGGAGATGGAGGTCATGGAGGCGATGAAGAAGCAGTTACGACTCCGTGGCGAACTAGATCATTTGGGGTGATAATCTTCCTTCTTCTTTTGTTGTCGTGTTTCATCTTTTGCTTCGGGTGTTTTGCCGCACGTGTCACGTTCTCTGCGAGGCATGAATAGTACAATGGTTTTTTTAGGGAATGAATAGAACAATGCTAACAATGAGATGACTAGCAAATTAGATCATTTTTTATCACCATATGGCACTGGGCTGCCGTGTTTCGAGCTCCTCCGTCGCAGTACTACTCCAGTGGAAAACTTGAGTATACTGCATGGTTCTTTGCTCCTCCTTGATCAGGTCATCGGCGCATTTATACGAGTAGTCAAATCACAAGGCCCCGCCTTCCAGCAGTAATGAGCCGTCAAATCACAAAGGCCCTCTCCTCTTGTGAAACCAACCAAGCTAGACTGCCCCGCCCTCTAGCCTTTTAAAAAATGTACAATTTTGTACAGCAGTAGTATCGATGGATTGCGCCATGGAGCAAAACTTGAAATTAAAAAAAGGTGGTACATATAGAGAGCGTTGGTCGCCAAATTATGCATGTAGTACTATTAAAAAGGCTAGTCACAATAATGGTGTCCAGCACAACCCACCCCTCAAATAAAACTAAGCACCCTGGAATTCTTTGACAAAACTAAGCACCCTGAAATTCTTTGACAATTAAACTGCTGGCTATATGATGTTGGCCATATATATTGTGCGTATATAATGTGAAGAAACGAGTGGTAGTACTAAACCAACTAAAAGATGAAATGTAAGAAATACTAGTATGTACATACTGAAGAGTTAAAGTAACAAGAAGAAACATAACATAGTTCTGCTGGGGGCTCAGCACAACACACCCCTCAAATTAAATTAAGCACACCTGAAATTAAACTTTGCAACTATCCCGGTAGACACTGCATTAGAACCACTAGGAGCAATGACACTGCCACCTTACTCGGAGTCCTCATCCATGTCCTCGACTTCGTCCTTGTCCCTCTTCCTCTTGGCCGATACTTCTTTGCTTGAACCGCCAACTTGGCTGTTGCTTTTCATCCAACCCTTGTAGATATTGAAACAAAGGTAGCCATCCATTGCAGCATAGTGGATGTGGTCTATATCTAGTACATTCCGCTGCCATGCATGACGATGAAACGGTATGGAGGTTTCTCCAGTTTACGTCATTTAAGGATGAACCATGGCTCTGCCAGGTCAGCATTGAAGGCTGTGAGAGGACACCAGCCGATTCTTTTGGAGGTCGAAGGTGTTGCCTACAACGAGGCCTATCCAATGCAGGACTTCTTTGTCGTTACCAAAGTCTACAGTAACGAATTTGACTAGGTTGCTCTCGAGGAAGTCCTTAAAATCCTGGGACTCAACGTTGGCATGGCATATGTGGTAGACCAAGCATAAGTCATGCACGCAAACCTGGATCACGGCGGGCTTCTTCCTCTCTTCGTCATTTAGATCCTTGTCTCGTCCCAGGACTGTGGTGTACTCAACATCTAGCCCAGTGACCCACTCATCATCTGAGTCTTCCAACATGCGTCTAAAGCGAGAAAGGCATCCTTTCACCATCGCGGAAGAACGGGTGTAGATGACGTCGAACTCATCACCGGTGATGGTTCTGACCTTGTACTCACCGTCGATCGGGGAGATTTGGGACGCCATGGATTTGGGAGGAGGGTTAGGATTAGTGGAACTGTCGTAATGTGAATGGACGGGACGACTAGGAGCGAACCGCTGTAGTATTAAAGGACGTGCGGGGACGAGTAGGAGCGAACTGCCAGCTGCGGCGAACGGCGAGGTAGTGGCTTTCCATTCTCCCATGATACGGGCTTCCGAGAGCCCTTGGATCTGAGATCGAATGGTTGCATGGCGTGATTCTAGACCTCTGGGTGAATATCCTATCATGGAGGGTTATTCTGCAAATTTTCAGCAACTTAGCATGCGACCGCTTGATTCAGATCCAAGGGCTGCCAAGAGCCCGTATCATGGTCGCGCTTACCACGACCGTCGCGTCGCTGGCGCCATGGTCGCGCTTCTTGGAGATTTAACACGCGCTGTTAGGCTATCCGATGTTGGCATGTCATGCATAGTCATCACTTAGTCACTCATACTACAACAAGGTTGGCTATAAGGTTGGCTATAAGTGTATTTTTTACTCCTCTCTATCTTTTTCTTAGATTTCCCGTCTCATATAATAAGAACGTTTTTGACACTAGTGTAGTGCCAAAACGTTCTTATATTATGGGACATGTGAGTACTAGTATTTATTGCATTTGCCAAGGATTGACCTCTTCCAATGAAATGGTGTTGCTAAGTTTGCTTCATTTAATTAGCTATAGACTCAAAATTGTCTTTTCACCTAGGTACACGCGCTTAGGACCGCTTTCTTCCTTGGGTCACCAAACTAGTCTCTCTTTCTTGATTAACTTGCCACATCGACTTTATGCCTATGTGGCAAGCTTAAGCACCAGTAGGAGCAAGTAGGTGCCCGTCTGCTGTAACGGAAGAGTGAAATGCATTGATCGGGTGTTGTTTATTTTGATAATCGCCCGCCGCCACCGCAAGCAGAAAAGCCCCGCCTTTGACTTTTAAATAGTATACAGATACTAATTTTGTATCCGTGGATTGCGCCCACGCCATGGAGCAAAGCGCCTAGAAAACAGCGGTACACATGTACGGAGTATACAAAGACGCCTGTCGCTGCTTCGCCGCACTCCTGGAATCGGTCGGTCGGTCCGCACGCTGCTGCTCTCTGAATGGAACGCGCGTCATATTGCGTTCGCACATACATGTGGGACGGCAATTGAGAACCGACCATAGGCACACTCCCCGGCCCCGCAAGTCGGGTGACTTAATAGAAGAGGGAGACGAGCGATAGTACTAGAGAGGTGTTGTAGTATTACGTTGGTGCATGGACGATCCCTGCAAGACACGAAAGATCAGTTGGTCCATGCATGTGACCAGACTCGAGCAGACACGCCTGAATTGGCTATCATCTACATATCATGCAGACTGTGTTGTACATGGCTGTAGTTGTGGTGAGAAATCTAAAAAATGGGTTTCTTATCATCTCGCAAAATTAGGTGTCATGTGCCTCGGATCATCTGCGAGGGTTAAACAAATGACAACCGAGTTGGGCTAGTCATTGGGGGCACATGCACTAACAAAGGACTACTCGGCTGCCATCTAGGTCAAGCCGGCTATGTTAATTAGGACATCTATTGATGGACCCTTTTCTACGAAGTTTATCTTTAATATGAGCTTTGTTCCTCGTCTAGTTTGTCCGTCAGATTCATGTTGTCTCCTTTGGGCGTGAGGTTATGATTTCTTGTCATGTGGCATTTTTTCGTGTTATATGTTATAATCCGCGCTTCGAGATCAAAATGACGACAAGCTGCGCCCCGGCCACGCGCATGAAGACTACTCGACAACCATTGACGAGGTCAAGCCGCTCCTAGAGACAAAAGAAAACTAGAACTACTCCACTATATAGGCAGGAGCCTCCGCGCTTGCTTGCTAGTGTTGCTCTCTTGACACCGCCTCGGCCTCTCCAGATCTAAACACGGCAGCGGCCTCTCTCTCTCTCTCTCTCTCTCTCTCTCTCTCTCTCTCTCTCTCTCTCTCTCTCTCTCTCTCTCTCTGGTCACAGATCCAGTCGGATCCTCTCCGCGGGGAAGGTGAGAAGGTGCAACATTCACGCGATCGTCCTCGGCGATGGCTCTTACCACTGCTGGGCGCGTCCCCATCAGCCTGCCTTGTCGTTCTCTCCCAAGCACCGCTGGCGAGGGAGGGCCTCCGACCCCTTCTTCCTCGCTGTCGTAGTGTGGGCAGATCCGGACTCCCGCCGCCCACCTAGCGACATCCCGGCGACCATTCAAAAACCACCGCCGACGAGTGAAGGTTGAGGGAGTCCTGGATTAGGGGGTGTCCGGATGGCCGGACTATGACCTTTGGCCGGACTCCTGGACTATGAAGATACAAGATTGAAGACTTCGCCCCGTGTCCGGATGGGACTTTCCTTGGCGTGGAAGGCAAGCTTGGCGATGCGTATATGTAGATCTCCTCCCATTGTAACCGACTCGGTAACCCTAGCCCTCTCTCGTGTCTATATTAACCGGAGGGTTTTAGTCCAGAGGACTAATGACAATCATACCATAGGCTAGCTTCTAGGTTTAGCCTCTCCGATCTCGTGGTAGATCTACTCTTGTACTACCCATATCATCAATATTAATCAAGCAGGAGTAGGGTTTTACCTCCATCGAGAGGGCCCGAACCTGGGTAAAAACATCGTGTCCCTTGTCTCCTGTTACCATCCGCCTAGACGCACAGTTCGGGACCCCCTACCCGAGATCCGCCGGTTTTGACACCGACATTGGTACTTTCATTGAGAGTTCCTCTGTGTCGTCATCTTTAGGCCCGATGGCTCCTCCGATCGTCAACAACGATGCGGTCCAGGGCGAGACTTTTCTCCCTGGGCAGATCTTCGTATTCGGCGGCTTTGCAATGCGGGCCAATTCGCTTGGCCATCTGGAGTAGATCGAAAGCTACGCCCCTGGCCATCAGGTTAGATTTGGAAGTTTGAACTACACGACTGACGTCCGCGGAGACTTGATCTTCGACGGGTTCGAGCCACAGCCAAGCGCGCAACACTGTCACGATGGGCATGATCTAGCTCTGCCGCCGAATAGTGTCCTGGAGGCCGCACCAGTGTCCGCTCCGACCCTTAGCTCGGAGCCGACTGCGCCAATTGAGGACGGGTGGCTGGACACCGACTCGGGGGCTGCAATCTCTACGGTGATCGAGCCAACACCATACCTGCCCTTTGCGGCTTCGTGACTCAAGGTGCCGGACTCCTCTCCGGACTCAACCTTCACGCTACCTCGCCAATCGAATCCGATTACGCCGATCATGGAGTTCACCGCGCGGACATCTTTTAGCACTTCGCCTTCGGCGACATTCTGAATTCACTAAAATCTCTCTTTATCGGAGAGCCCCGCCGGACTATGGTCAGCAAGGTTGGGATGCGGACGACGCGAAATTCAAAGCCCACCCACCACCCACTTCATAGCCACCGCCGATGATTTAACCGACATGCTTGACTTCGACCGGCGACATCGACGGTATGGATGCCGATGCAGAGATTTACCAAGAACCAGCGCCTATGGCACCGGAAGGCCACCTCGTCAGATGACATATACATGGTGGACACCCCAAAAGAAGGAACGGCGATGGAACAACGGAGGATGACCTCCAAGAAGAAGACTAAGCGCCGGCGTCAAGCGCGCGCTCTAAATCCCGCCAAAGCAAAAAGCGACGATTCCGCACGGGAGATAATAACACCCGGAAAGTGCCGAAGACAACCCTCCAAGAGGATTCAAAGACAGAGGATGGAGAAGCCAGCCTCATGAGAGAGTGGCGATGAGAGGTAGAGGACGATAATTACATGCCTCCTCCAAAGACGAGGCAAGCCTCAACGACGACGAATTTGTCATGCCCGAGGATCCCGTCGAACAAGAGCGCTTTCAAACGCAGGGCTTATGGCCACGGCGAGCAGCCTCAAGAAAAAAGCAACAACAGCTTAGAGCTGACCAAGACTTGCTAGCCGACAGATGGATCGATGTCCTTGCGGTCAAGAGTACGAACTCAACGCCTCCAAGAGCTACCTAAAACGCTGGCTGCTACCCGATTAGAGGAGGAAGCACCTAGACATACATCACCAGCGCAGATGATGCGCCGACCGCCACCTCGTGGTCATGGCATGTAGAGGCCTCTCGACCCTCCACTCAAGCTGCACCTCGACGTCGCTCAAAGAATACCAAGGCATGTGGAAATGCGCCGACCTGCGAGATATATTGGAGGACAGGCAAGGCAAATAAGATCGATCTATGGATCGCGGGCGCCTACGACACGTGATTTATAACCGTCATGCCGGATATGGTAAATCCGCCGGGCCGAACACAAGAGACAAAGCTCATTTGAGCTATGTCGTGATATAGCCCAATACATAGGCGCCAAGACACCCACTATGCTTCATGATGAAGTAATGGATCATCAAATCCCGAGGGTTTCAAACCCGAACATCGACTGCACGATGGCACAACAGATCCGGACGGTATGGATCGAGGATTATCTCCTTCATATCCACATGGCCCACGGCGAGGATCTACACGCCATCAAATACCTCCCACTCAAGCTTAAAGGACCAGCTCAAGATTGGCTTAACATCTTGCCGCAGAATCAATTGGTTGTTGGGAGGACCTCGAAGCCGCATTCCTCGACAACTTCTGTGGCACCTATGTGCGACCACCGATGCCGATGACCTAAGCCAGATAATTCAGCAGCCGAGGAATCGCCGACAATTCGACACGGTTCCTAACCAAGAAAAATCAAATAGTCGATTGTCCGGATGCAGGCCCTTGCAGCCTTCAAGCATAACATCCGTGATGAGTGGCTTGCCCGCACCTAGGACAGAAAAGCCAAATCCATGGCAGCCCTCACAACACTCATGACCCGCCATTGGAGAAGACAACTGGCTAGCTCAGAGTAATAATATGACCAAGAGCCCTGGTAATTTGGATACCAAGGACAGATTGGCAGGTCGCGCCGCAACAAGCAAAAAGCGCCGATTAACGGCGATAATGCCGAGGATACGGCAGTTAATGCCGGATTCAGAGGCTCTAAACCCGGTCACGAAAAGCCATTCAAAAGAAATACTCCGGCCCGCCCAATTTGGACCGAATACTCGATCGCTGTGCGCGATACACGGCACTTCGAAAAAACCAGCCAACCACACCAACAGGGATTGTTGGGTGTTCAAGCAGGCAGGCAAGTTAAACGCCGAAAACAATGACAAGGGGCTGCATAGCGATGACGAGGAGGAGCCCCGGCCGCCGAACAATAGGGGACAGAAGGGCTTCCCCCCACAAGTGCGGACGGTGAACATGATATACGCAACCCACATACCCAAAAGAGAGCGGAAGCGTGCACTCACGGACGTATATGCGTTGGAGCCAGTCGCCCCAAAGTTCAACCTATTGTCCTCCTGCCCGATCACTTTTGATCAAAGGGACCACCCCACTAGCATCCGCCATGGCGGATTCGCCGCATTGGTTCTAGACCCAATCATTGACGGATTTCACCTCACTAGAGTCCTTATGGATGGCGGCAGCAGCCTGAACCTGCTTTTATCAGATACAAATGCTAAAATGGGCATAGATCCTCAAGGATTAAACCCACAAAGACGACCTTTAAAGGCGCCATACCAGTGTAGAGGCCAACTGACAGCTCGCCACACTTGAGGTGGTCTTCGATCCCGGATAATTTCCGGGCGAGGAGTTAATCTTCGACATAGCTCGCTCCGCAGGGCTATCATGCATCGCCGGATGAACCGTGATTTGCAAAGTTCAATGCGGTGCCGCACCACGCATACCTCAAGCTCAAGATGCCAGCCCTCGAGGAGTCATTACGGTCAATGGAAACACCGAACACTCTCTCCGAACGGAGGAGCATACGGCGGCCCTCGCGGTGGAAGTACAAAGCATCCTCTCAAGGCAATTCTCCAGTCCGGCCATTAAACGCCCGTGACACCGCCAAGAGCGCCCGAGTAACCTACAACAAGACCGCCTGGCACGCTCCGAGAATGCATAGCAATGCGGCCCAACCCCCCTCGCTAAATTGCGAAACCAAGATTACGATACATAACTACGCCTCGAAACACCATGGGCATAGGGAGGGCACGACCACAGCATGCCCAAAATGCGCTAAACCGCACTCAGGCCCCGATTTTGTCATTCTTTTTTCTTACTTTCAGGACTCCACTTTCCGAAGGCCTGTCCAAGAAGATAATCGCCAACACACGATGCAACAGCCAGGAGGCGAAAGCTACGAGTGTCCAGTGGTCTCTATAACGAGCAAAGATACTTGTTTCACATATCATCCCGTAGCTCACCTCGAGGGAGACATGTCAAATAGTCCTTCTCTTGCTTATCACACTATTTGTATCGCTCGCTTTCACCGCAGACTTTTCAAATAAACAAAACATAGCTTTTGTCTATTATTGCATTCCTTTTTATAAAAATATGTTCAGTTATGACATTATGCAACCGTACACTTTGGTACGGCTAATACACCGTGGGCTTACGTACCTGCAATATGGTGTGAGAAGTCCGAACACTCTCATGAGTGCGGCACCTCGAACTTATAGCATTATATGCATCGGCTCAATCATGTCTTGGGTCAATAGTTGGGTTTGCCCGGCTCCCATGTTTTGGTACCTTACGCCCGCTATATCGGCTAAGGTAGCACTAGGAGAACCATCGCGATTGTGCCCGCTGAGCTGGGCTAAGCACCTCAATGGAGAAAGCTAAAACTGATCGTCATGATAGGGCGAGAGCTGGTCGCTGTTCGAGAGGTTTTGAGTCCCTAAAGACTTATGCCTCTTAGAGCGAGGAGTCGGCTTTGTCCGCCTAGGCGTGATAGCGCCCAACTCGGCCTTCCGAATACTAGGGGCTTCACCAAATTTAAAATTATAGAATTCTATGACTAAGTGAGAGTGTTCAAGCATTATAGTCCATTGCCTTGTTCATTGTGTTGAGCGCCTCCTTGAAGGACCCAATAATCAGAAAAAGAGCGCCAAGTTTATCCCGAACACCCCAAAGACTCATGGCATGGGGGCGGTTTACGACTCACCATCTCTCAATTTTAATAAACGAATCGCACAGAAGGTAATATTTTAAATTCAAAGCGTTGCTTAGCGATATGAACAAGTTTTCAGACAGGATCACAAAATGCGAAGTTTACTCAAAATTACATCTTTGGAGCACTCATCCGCTATAAGGCGGGCACCTTCAGACGCCCTCATCATACATCTCGGCTTATGATGCTCCTTGCCCGCGGTGGTTCGTCTGTCACAAGCTTCTCATTCCATCTTGCCTCAAAGGCACTTTAGCATCGGGCAAGGCCCTACGGGCACCTTCGATGCATAACGAGCGCTTGATGACTTCAAGCCATGGACAGGCATCCACCAGCCGCCTTACCAGCCGGAGTAGCTCCCGTGCATGGCTTCCCCAGCCACACCCGGACCACGAGACCCTTCATGGCCTGTTCGCCACCTTATGGAGCTCGACCACCTGCTTCACTAGTCGCTCAAGGGCACTGGTGTCCGCCTCAAGATATCGAGACTGAACACCTTCTCCGTCGAGCTTCCTCTTCGCTCGGTAGAATGCGGCAGTGTCGGACACACTCCGGGGAAGATCTGCGAATGCTCCTGGAGAGCTCCGGACTCGGGTAAGTAACAAGCCTCAATTTCTTGGAGGGCTTTTTGGGCTTCGGCCTTGGCATATTTGGCGCTCTCAAGCGCCGAGGTGAGCTCGGACTCTAGAGTCTTTGAGTCAAGATCCAAACTCTCGTGTTTTTCCACGAGCCCTCGAGCTCTTGTCGCACTCCGCCACCCGCGCCTCCTGCTTTTCATTGGAGTCGCCTCCACGGCGCATTTTCTTCGACCTTAGACAGCGCTTCCTTCAGTGTCACGGTGTCAAACCGCGGATCTCGGTAGGGGTCCCGAACTGTGCGCCTAGGCGGATGGTAACAGGAGACAAGGGACACGGTGTTTTTACCTGTGTTCGGGCCCTCTCGATGGAGGTAAAACCCTACTCCCGCTTGATTAATATTGATGATATGGGTAGTACAAGAGTAGATCTACCACGAGATCGTAGAGGCTAAACCCTAGAAGCTAGCCTATGGTATGATTGTTGTTCGCCCCACGGACTAAAACCTCCGTTTATATAGGCACCAAGAGGGTTAGGGTTACACGTAGTCGGTTACAATGGTAGGAGATCTACATATCCAGACGCCAAGCTTGCCTTCCACGCCAAGGAAAGTCCCATCCGGACACGGGACGAAGTCTTCAATCTTGTATCTTCATAGTCCAGAGTCCGCCAAAGGTCATAGTCCGCTATCCGGACACCCCTAATCCAGACTCCTCAAGAGCTCCCTAACCAAAGCTTCAATGACGACGAGTCCGTGCGCATATTGTCTTCGCATTGCAAGGCGGGTTCCTCCTCTGAATACTTCATAGAAGATTTTGAACACAAGGATAGTGTCCGCTCTGCAAAATAAGTTCCACATACCACCAGAGAGAATAATATTTACACAAGTTCAATCACGACGATTCCACAAATGTGATATCACACCACGCCAAGCCTTTATTCAATCGCTTTTATCGTCCCCACCGAACGCTTAGCGAGGCGATTTCCTTGGCACGCCTTGTCAAAGCGAGAGATCGTGTCCCTTATTCCGGATTCTCATCAATACGGGCGTAGTAACCCAACCGCGCCATTGATTACGACGCTTGGGAGATAAGTGAGTTTTATCAGCCGGTGGGGACGATAGCTTTGTCCGTCCATATAAGGGATAAGGATCCACTTTTCACACACGCCTTCTTCCTCCCTTACTCATCCATTTCCGCCAGCGAGCTCCAGCGCCCAAGTCCGCACATCCCACCTCAACCTTCTCCAACTATGTCCGGAGCGGGAGGCAAGTGGATGGCCTCCTCCATCACGGAGGGGCACATCAAAAAGCTGCGAAAGGCCGGATACTTGTCCGATGACATCGCGGATCGGCTCCCCGACAAGGCAGCCTCATCCCCACCCCCAGCCCCATGAGAGGGTGGTGTTCTCCCCATTTCCTCCATGGACTAGGTTTTCCACTTCACCCATTTGTCCGGGGCTCATGTTCTACTACGACCTATATTTCCATGATCTGCCCCAATTTCATCCTCAACATATCGGCGCTCATCGTCAGGTGCGAGGCCTTCCTTCAAGATCCAGCCCCACTTCGCTTATGGCTGAAGACCTTCAATGTCAAGCCAAAGGTAGTGGGCGGCCGCCAAGCGGAGTGCGGAGGTGCCATGGTGGGCAAGATGGCCAACGTCCTATGGCTCGAGGGCTCCTTCGTGGAGACCATAAAGGGGTGGCAATGTGGGTGGTTCTACATCACCGAGCCACGTGACCCTAAATGGGCAGCGGCCCCCAAATTTCGATCTGGCTTCCCTACATGGCTCACCTCATGGAAAGAGAAGGGCCTAACGTGGGGTAATTCGGAAGAGTTGACCGGACTCCAAACTCGCGTCCAAACCGTGGACAAGAAGCTCAAGCTTGTCAACGTAGTCCAGTTATGCTCATCCGCCGGATCCTCCCATGCTAGCAACGGCCTTCAACTTGTGGAGTTTGATCCGCACAGACCAACCTGAGCCGCTCTTCACACTACGCACGAAGATGCCCGGAAGGTGCTGCTCAAGGGCGCCGAGGTTCTGCATCCGCCATCAAGATCGCGGATTCAGCTCATGCATCAAGCCAGCGAGGTAAGCTATTTTACCTTTACGGACTCTTTTTTCATAGTTTGACTCTATGCGGATCTAAAATTCCTCACTTTTGACATGATCGGTAGAAGACGCCCGACAGGTTGACCGTCCGGCCTCCCTTGCCGTAAGACCCAGCGGACGCCTGATTGATGTGGATGCTTGGTTCCGGCACCTTACGTGGTGCCGAGAAGAAGGTTAAGAAGAAGGCCACGGGAACTCAAGGAGTTCCCGGTGCTGGGTGTTGTCGGACTCATCGTCCGATGACTCCAAGGCGGACTCCTCCCGCCAAGACGCAGGAGGAGGAAAGGGGCCTCCCCAAATGGGAGAGAAGAAGGCCGCCCCAACTGGGGAGGCCGGAGGGTCAAAGAAGGGAAGGACCCTCCCTCCGGACTACACCACCAACGCTGACGACGGCAAAGAGGTTTGGCCACCGAGGACCAAACCCCTGGCGAAATCGTAAGTGTCCGGACACCAGAATAACTCATGGCGTTCCATTTTGTCACATACTAGTTAGTCCATGCATTAGAGTGCTGCATCATGTTTACCTTTCATCAGAAATTTGAAATGGGGAAGACAGAACCCCCAGAACCCCTCTGAATCCAACTAGGGTTTACTAAAAATATTTTCAATGAACCTGAAATGCCCTTCTAAAATGTTCATCACCTTCGCCTTGGTCCTAAACAACTGTCAGAAGTGATGCACAAATTTCTAGGTCACTCTAAGGTCACTAGATTAAATCTTTAGCTATTTGAATTTGGGAATTTAAATTATATACAATATTTCAAATGCTCAAATAATCCCAAACTAAAATGTTCCATGCTGGAAATATTCCAACTAAGGACCAGGTGCAGTTTGGTGATTTTTGGAGTTGCCTAGGTATTTTTAGAAATGCAACAAACCTACAGAATAAATAAAAAATAGAAACAAAAGAGAAGGCTTACCTGGCGCCACCCAAACAGCCCACTGTCCGCCCAGCCCAGCCACCGCTTCCAAATGAGCTGCTTGGCTTGGCAGCAGCAAGCAGTTGCTCGACGGTGAGCACAGATGCGTGCCATGCAACTTCCCGCCGCCGCCCCTCGCCGAGCTGTCCGACGGGACGAACCCTCTCTCTCCCCCGACCTCGCAGACACCCGCCTCCTCCCCTGGCTCCTCTCTCGCCTCCCCGACGCCGCCCGAGACGCCACTGCCGCCGCCGCCACACAGCCAAGGCCCAACGCCGTCCTCGCCTCTCACTGGTCCGGACGGTTCGTCGTCGCCGCTACGCCGACCAGCTAAGCCGCACGACACCGAGCCCCAGATCATCCCCGCCATTGCCGTCTTCAACCTCGGGCCAGCCAGATCGCCGCCGCTGCTTCGACCGCACCGAGCCTCCCCGAGCACGCTAACCATCCCTCGCGGTTTCTCCGTGAGCTGCTAAACCTCCCCTGCTTTCTTTCGCCTTAGAGTACCGTGAGACGCCGTCTCTTGTGCTCGAACGCCGCCGCCGACCTCGCCGCCGGCGCTGTTCGGTGACCATTTGGTCACGGGCTTGTGCCCGCTACACTCGCCGCCACAGAGGCTGTAGGTGCTAGCGCCACACCGCCTAGGCCATCGCAGCCACGCTGCACGAGCTGGCTCGAAGCTCGCCTCCGCCAAACTCGCCGCCGGGCGATGTTCGCCACTCCCCGCCAAGCCATCACCACGGCCGGATGCGGGCGAGCACCAGCTTGTCCGTAGCTGCTCTCCGCGAGCAAATGGAGCCTCGTGGGCAAAACCCGCAGCACGCCGCCTCTGCCTCGCTCGGCGCTAAACGCCGCAGCAAGCTTTGATCCGCTGACCGGCGGGTTTGACCTCACGACATAGTTGACTAGGTGGGCCTCTACTAATTAACCTAGTTTAGGTTTAATCAAAATTAGTTAGTCTAATTAGCTACTAACATGCGGGACCCACTGGTCAGGTTGACCTCGACGCCTGCTTGACCCCTCGACGTCACTCGACGCATCGCCGATGCAATAATTAATTTCTGGTTTTATTTGTACACAGGAAATTCCAGAAATTGTTGCAAACTTCAAAAAATCATAGAAATTAATCTGTAATTCCAAATGCAAAGTTTTATATATGAATTTTGATCAGAAAAATTCAATCTATCCATTGGTAATGGTTTCATGCATGACAGAACAAGTTAACCTTGCTGTTTAAGCAGAATAAGATAATGCACCATTATGGCTTTGTTGAATGAGCTAACATTTGAATCCTTGATTCAAATGAGTTCATTCCTTTCTGTTCTAGCTTGCATTAGGCCAACACACATTCATATTGCCATGTCATAGCATGCATCATATTGTTGCATATTGTCATGCGTTGTTTATGTTCGGTGTGTCTTTCGTGATAGGTTCTCCCTCCGAGGATAACCCCGAATATCCGTCTCAAGGGCAAGATCCTACCACCACTACATCGTGCAAGCAACCCATTGATCATTCCGATACAAACCCATGTTCTCGCTTCGCTCTTGTTTATCGCATTAAGACAACGCGATTCAAACTGTTGTGTGATGCGTAGTTGAACCCACTTCCTTTGCATGACCCGTCATTGCCATAGAATTAGATGAAACCCACTAGTATGTGTAGGAGTTGATTGAGCCATGTTTGTGATTCCTACCATGCTATGCTTGCTATGCTTAGAGTTGTGTCGTCCGCTCATCGGGATGATGAACTGGAGTGAAAGGTTGTGTCGGGTTCGAGAGTGAAAGTGTTGAACACGATTTGGTAAAGGTATCGATGAGAGGCCATGTAGGAGTACATGGTGGGTTGTTTCATTGAAGCCGCCCCTAAGAACTGAGATCTGTGTGTGTGATTTAAGACTTAGCTACTACCACGCATTGGGATCCTTAATTGACCCTCTCGACTTATTAACCACTCTTGTCCTCATCCGGAGTTGCAAGTAGTTTCGTGTTTGTAGCATGTCAGGGCCGACGCAGCGCTGACCTTAGGGGTGGGCTGTGTTGCGGTAGGCACGCGGGTCTGCAAAACCGATTCGCCTGCTTGGTGTCTCGAACCCTGCACACATCGCTCGGGGTCAAGTAGTGGAAACCTCGGCCGGACTCTCATGGATGGAACCCGAATAGGCGATAAACCCGACTAGGGACTCGTGTTTAGTCAGTCGTGGCCGACACCTCGCTGGGCTTCCGCTGAAGGTTGCCGAGTACATGTCGTAGCGCGATAAGTGGTGAGAGCGTGTGTGAAGAAGTACACCCTGCAGGGTATAAAACTATTCAATAGCCGTCTCATGTAAAGGACTACTTGGTCACCTATACAGTTCATAGACAAGTAAATGGATACTACTAAAAGCCTCAAGATAGTGTGAGTATCATGGATGGCCCTCTCGTGGGTTGACGAGAGAGGATCCACGGTGGAGTATTGTGATGGTGATTAGTGGACTGTAAAGCGACAAATGCTTTTCAAGTGGTGTCACGAGGATAGCTTAGCCAAGAGTCAAAGCTGGCTTGCTGCAATAACTCCACTACCTTCTTGAGAATGTGCATGTATAATAGGTTTCTGCTAGAAGACTTGTTGAGTACCTCCGCACTCATGTTTGCTTAATTAATGTTTTCGACGACAACACCGCCCTCCGATGGGTTTTATGTAGACCTTGACGCCGATTTAGTGAACTAGCCACCTGTGTGGTGATCCAAGGCTTGTGAAGGGCCACCGAGATAGAAGGGCTTCATCAAGCTTTCTTTTCTTTTTAGAGTCTCAGACTCAGACTAGTTTGCTTCCGCATGTGCTTGTATGTTTGTATGATTTGAGTGTTGGGTCATGTGACCCCTATCTGTATGGATATAGTTATGTATGGCTCCTGAGCCTCTTAAATAAAGTACTTTGAGTTGTAGAGTTTTGTTGTGATGCCATGTTGTATGTACTCATATCGGGCATATTGTGTGTATGATTGAAATGCTTGGTATGAGTGGGATCCGACAATCTAGTTGTTTATCCTTGGCAGCCTCTCATATGGGGAAATGTAGTCTAGTGCTTCCCGAGCGATAGTAGTCCGCTACAGCCCGGTTCACCGGAGTCCTCGCTAGCCCAAAGACTACTGCTTTGGACACTTGATCGGCCGGCATGTGTTTCACTTCGTTCCTATGTCCGTCCTTCGGGAAATGTCACGCGTGATATTCGAGTCCTGCTTAGCTCGCTACAGCCCGGATACCGGAGTCCTCATAGCCCAAAGCTACAGCCCGAATTCATACGTTGATGACCGACATGCTCGATGTGATTCATGTATGCCTGTCCCATGGGTTAGCGCCGCTTGGTTCACGACTAGCCATGTCGGCCCGGTTCTCTCGTCATGTGGATGCTAGCGACACTATCATATACGTGAGCCAAAAGGCTAAACGGTCCCGGCCATGGTAAGGCGACACCTGTGGAATACCGTGCGTGAGGCCGCAAAGTGATATGAGGTGTTACCGCCAGGTCAATGTGACTTGGAATCGGGTCCCGACAGCGTTGGCATCAGAGCCGGACTGCCTGTAGGTTCGCTAAGCCAAACCGGTCGATGTCGAGTCTAGAAATGCTTTAGTTATATGTAGGGGAATTGATTGTGGAGGGACGAAGGCTCTTTTTACTCCTTTACCTTATGCCCTCCGATCCGAGTCATCCTCTTCTCATTCTACGGGTATAGGACTAGGCTCTCTCTCTATCGTGTTCACGTGTTACTAATCCGTAGTAACTTATAGGATTGTTGGTTACAGCCTCGCTTCAGTTTCTACTACTTTTAGTATGCTATCGCTTGAACCGTAACCTTGATATGATGTTGTTGAGGGGTTTTGCAATCTGATTTTGAATGTCTCAAATCTGTTCTTGAGCATTTACAGATGTTATGCTGTCCGATTTTCCCTAGAAATTCTAATGTCTTTGCATTGTGGTTGTGCTTTCAGATGGCCACTGTGCTCAAAACCAAGTGGTTCGTCTCGACAGTGCATCGATGTGCCCGGTCATACGGCTATGTTAGTCCGGTTATGATTGAGACGGGTTACCGCTGGTATCCCGAATACACCGTCAAGAGCAATTCCGAGACTTTAATCAAAGCCAATACCTCTGCACCGTCAGATATTTCCTTCATATCCTCGGATCGACCGAGCCTCTTCACCACTCCTATGGACTCGGGTCACTATTGAGATGGCTGTGCAGGATGCTGCATACTCTATGATGACCATCATGCGAGTCAGATCGGCCTGCTTCGAACACCGACTTCCGCTATATGCCAGCCTTCGCCCCTGGGGCGCAAGGGTATCTTCAGCCATCTATGCCGATTCCACCAGAGGACTCACTAACCCGCACCACCGCCGAGATGCTCGAGGATAAGGACCGAGAGAATCGGGCCTTGAGAATGGAGCTTTTCAACACCCGTGCCGATCATTGGGCCACTTTGACTCGGTTTGCACCGGCCGCAAGCCGGATGTATGGATACGAGGGATCTCAGATCCCGTGAGATCTGCTCTCGCCAGACATGATGGATTGGCGTGATGTGGGAGGCATCACCCCACCCCGTGGTCCCCGCAGCCACCGCTTGTTGGTCCAAGACCTCATCCTAGCCCCTATGGTCCACAAGCTCCTCAGACCGCCTGCTTCCTGGATAATCATGTTGAGCTTCTGTGCTATGGAGGTGACTTCTATGAGGACTACTACGGAGCTGTCTCGAGTTAGTAGTAGTATCCCTAGTATTGTAATAGTTGTATTTCCACCGCCCTGTGACTGTGGAATATGACTTAGTGTGTATCATTCCGAAGTGTAGAAAATAATGTATAGGAGTTTGGAATGCTTCCGATGAGATGTAACGCCTTTCACCGTAGTTGTACTCTAGCCGGGCTTGTACTAAACTATGAATGGTGTGTATGACCGCTGGTATATATATGGCAGTTTCTATATTACCATGTCATACGGATGAACATCTCTCGCATTCCGTGTTATCCATTACATTCCGCACTTCCTTGCCAAATTTTGCCATCCTTGTTTAAACCGTTGTTTTGTTTCCTAGGATGGTCAACACCAAGAATAATCCCTGCTGCCCCCGAGCAGGGAGAAGCCAGCGCAGCTAGGAATGTAAATCTGCCTCAACCGCCTTTCTTGGCCGGGTTATGATGGAGGCGAACGCAACAAGCGTGAGACCAATCGCTTGTCGGAGCGGATTGAGCAGAATACCGCACGCCAGCCAAGGAATGACCTGGTGTCACTCAATGACTTTGTCAAGTCAGATCCACCAAGTTCAAACATTCCGCTGAGCCTCTCGATGCGGATGATCGGCTTCGCAAAGATCACCCACAAGCTACGCTCGCCAACGTGGCTGAAGTTGATAAGGTTACCTTTTGCTGCCTACCACCAAGGCCCCGCTAGCCTTTGGTGGGAGAATTTCGAGGCTATGCACCCGGTTGGCCAAATCACTACCTGGGCTGAGTTCAGTGTGGCTTTCCGTGAGCATCACATCCCGGAAGGTCTCATGGATCGTAAGAGGGAAGAGTTCTGCAACTTCACCTAGGGTAGACTGACTGTGGATGCATACAGTCGTGAGTTTGGAAATCTAGCACGTTATGCTCCTGAAGAGGTTTCTACCGACGCCAAGAAGCAGGCAAGGTTCCGCAAGGGACTTAGCCCGAAGCTTCACCGTGATCTTCGCTCGCACGAGTGCACCTCCTTCCGTGGTTAGTCAACAAGGCTATCAAGCATGAAACCGACACCGACTTTGAAGCTTCACGCAAGCACTCCCGTGACTTTGGTTCTTCATCCGCTCGATCTCGGCGCGCCGGTCTGATTCCAAGCACCGCCTGCCACCCAGATTCACTCCGAGGCCATCCTTTGAGGCGCCGCCCCAACCAGCAGCTTTGCACCGCCTAAGGCCTATGGTGGCCCCACCTGCTAATGCTGCTCCACGCCCCAATGTGATAACCTGTTTCAAGTGTGGAGAGACGGGTCACTACATCCGTGAGTGTCCCTGTAACAACCCCAGCCAGATCGGAAAGTCTCATACCGTGGTAAGCCAAAGCAGAAAGGTGCTCTCACGCTAAACCAGCCGCCATCGCCGTGGCCACGCCAACTACGCTTTCAGCCGAGGAAACCCATGAGGATCCCAACGCCGTTTCAGGCACGCCTTGTTAATTGCCATCCGCAACTGTTCTTTTTTGATACCGGAGCATCTCATTCATTTATTTCTCGAGAGCTATGCTCGATTGCACAACACCACATTTTGTGACATGCACACCTCCATGGAAATTCAAACTCCTCGGTTCTAGATGGCAAACCTCTAGAATAAGTCATGGAAATGAAATCCTTGTCGATAGATTAGTCTTCCTTGCATCTCTAATAGCTCTCAAGTCCTCTGACATAAACATCATCTTGGGTATGGACCGGATGTCACCCATTATGCTAAGATTGATTGCTCTACTAGAACTGCTCAACTCACCCATCCTTCGGCAAGACAGCTAATGTTTTAACCCGAGTGTCTAAGCCGCCGCCTCTACTCCTTAAATGCCAACCCCTTCCGCACCTCAAGATATTCCGTAGTCCGTGATTTTCCGGATGTCTTTCAGAAGAACTGCCAGTGTTCCACCGACAGGATGTCGAGTTCGTGATAGATCTTGTTCCAGAACCGCCCCAATCTCTAGAAGACCTTATAAGATGGCACCCCTAGAACTAGCCGAGCTTAAGAAACAACTCGATGAGTCCTTGCAAAAGGGTTTCATCCGTCCTAGTTCATCTCCATGGGCTTGCCCCGCCCTCTTCGCCAAGAAGAAGGATGGAACGGATCGGATGGTTGTAGATTACCGACCGTCAATTTGGTCACTATCAAGAACAAGTATCCGCCCCAGTGATCAACGACCGTATGATCAGCTCGCTGGATCCTCGCCTTTTTCCAAGATGGATTTGAGGTTGGGCTACCATCAAATCAAAATCAAGAACGGGGACATTCCTAAAACGGCCTTTGTTACTCGTTATGGCCAATACGAGTACACCGTCATGTCCTTCGGGTTAACCAATGCTCCAGCCACTTTCTCTCGGTTAATGAACTCGATCTTCATGGAGTATTTGGATAAATTCGTCGTGGTTTACCTCGATGATATACTCATCTACTCCAAGAATGAGGAAGAACATGCCGAACATCTAAGGCTAGTATTGATGAAACTTCGAGAGCATCGCCTTTATGCCAAATTCTCTAAGTGTGAGTTCTGTTGCCGTAGTGACCTATCTAGGCCATGTAATCTCCGTAAGGGCATTGCTGTCAATCCCGAAGCGAAGTTCAAGCCGCCCTGATCGGACTCCACCTGAATCGGTCAAGCAAGTTCGAGTTTCTGGTTTAGCGAAGCTATTGCCGCTTCACGAGAATTTCTCCAAGGTTGCTAAGCCTCTAACCGAACTCCTCAAGAAAGATAAAAGTTCGAGGGACCCCACAAAGGCGAAGTTCAGCTTTCAGAACTGAAAAGACGCTCGACATCTGCTCCTGCATTTGTACCACCAGATTTTTCTAAGGACTTTATTATCTATTGCGACGCCGCGACAAGGACTAGGTTGCATACTCATGCAAGATCGCCATGTGATTGCCTACGCTTCTCGGCAGCCATGGCCCACATGAGGATAACTATCCCACACACGATCTAGAGCTTGCAGCAAGGGTCCATGCACTCAAAACCTGGCGACATTACCTTCTTGGTAATCGCTATAAATTTACACCGATCACCAAAGTCTGAAATACATCTTCACCCAACCGGATTTGAATCTCGTGCAAAGACGTTGGGTCGAGTTGATTACAGATTACGACTTAGGAATATCTTACACCCTGTGCAAAGCCAATGTCATGGCTGACGCACTAAGTCGCAAATCTTATTGTAACAATCTGATGTTACAACAAAGTCAACCACTTCTCCACGAGGAATTACGTAAGCTTAACCTTCACATTGTTCCTCGAGGATTCCTTTCCACCCTGGTGGCGAAACCCAACCTTACGGATCAAATCATAACCGCCCAGCGGTATGATAGAGGAATATCTCGAATTAAGGAGAACATTGCTAGCGGAGTTGCTAAGTGTTTCTCCATAGATGAGCGAGGTGTTGTCTTCTTTGAGAACCGCTTGGTGGTTCCCAAGAAACAACAACTACGGCAATTGATCCTTAAGGAAGCTCATGAATCTCCTCTCACCATTCATCCCGGTAGTACTAAAATGTATCAAGACCTACGCCAGAGGTTTTGGTGGACTAGGATGAAGAGAGAAATCGCTCAATTCATTGCTAATTGCGACGTCTGTCGTCGAGTTAAAGCAGAGCATCAACGGCCTGCTGGCACCCTTCAACCTTTGGCAATTCCTGAATGGAAATGGGATAAAATCGGTATGGATTTCATTACCGGGTTTCCCAGGACCAAGAGAGGGAATAATGCTATCTTCGTTGTCGTCGATCGTCTTTCCAAAGTAGCCCACTTCCTACCCGTTCGTGAGAGTATAACCGCTAGCCAGCTAGCTGATTTGTACATCTCTAATAGTGTCTCTTCATGGTGTTCCATTGAGATTAACTCAGACCGTGGAAGTCTCTTCACCTCTCGATTTTGGGAAAGTTTCCAAAATGCTATGGGAACTCGCCTCTCCTTTAGCACCGCCTTCCATCCTCAATCAAGTGGTCAAGTAGAACGAGTCAATCAAATTCGGAGGATATGCTTCGAGCTTCACATCTCTTTCGCATGAATTGGGAGAAATGCCTTCCATTCGCCGAAGTTCGCTTATAACAATAGTTATCAAGCTAGCTTGGGCAAAGCTCCTTTCAAGTTCTCTATGGACGGAAATGTCGAACGCCTCTTAACTGGTCGAAACCGGGAGAGACAACTTTTGGCCCGGATATGATCCAGAAGCGTAAGAGCAGGTTCGCGTTATTCGTGAGAAATTGAAAACAGCCCAATCTCGCCAAAAGAGCCAATATGACCGCAAGCATAAGCCTATGGCTTATGAAGTTGGCGAGAAGGCTTACCTTCGGGTTACTCCTTTGAAGGGAACCCATCGATTCGGTATCAAAGGCAAATTGGCTCCTCGTTACATTGGACCCTTTCGCATTCTTGCCAAACGAGGAGAAGTTGCCTACCAATTGAACTACCTCTGCATCTTTCCAGAGTCCATGATGTCTTCCACGCTTTCAACTCAGCGTTGCTTCTCGGATCCTATCCGTGGAGTGGACCACGAAACGCTTGATCTCCAAGATAACCTCACCTATCGAGAATATCCCGCTCAGATCTTGATCGCCGAGCGCACCACTCGACGCCGTAATATCAAGTTTCAAAGGTTCAATGGTCAAACCATTCCGAGCAAGAAGCAACTTGGGAAAGGGAGGATCGCCTTCGACTTGAGTATCCCACCTTCTTCCCGACGGATCCTAAATCTCGGACGAGATTCTTTTGAGTGGGGTGAGTTGTCACATCCTAGTTAGTCCATGCATTAGAGTGTTGCATCATGTTTACCTTTCATCGAAATTTGAAATGGGGAAGACAGTAACCCCGTAACCCCTCCGAATCCAACTAGGGTTTACTAAAATATTTTCAATGAACCTGAAATGCCCTTCTAAAATGTTCATCACCTTTGCCTTGGTCCTAAACCACCGCCGTAAGTGATGCACAAATTTCTAGGTCACTCTAAGGTCACCGGATTAAATCTTTAGCTATTTGAATTTGGGCATTTAAATTATATAAAATATTTCAAATGCTCAAATAATCCCAAACTAAAATGTTCCATGCTGGATATATTCCAACTAAGGACCAGTGCAGTTTGGTGATTTTTGGAGTTGCCTAGGTATTTTTAGAAATGCAACAAACCTACGTAAAATTAAAAAAGAAACAAAAGAGAAACCTTACCGGCGCCACCCAAGCAGCCCACTGCCGCCCAGCCCAGCCACCGCCTCCAATGAGCTGCTTGGCTTGGCCAGCAGTAGTAGGCTGCTCGACGGCGAGCACAAAGATGCGTACACGCAGCTGCCCGCCGCCGCTTCCCTCGCCGAGCTGCCGACGGGACGAACCTCTCTCTCTCCCGACCTCGCAGACACCCGCCTCCTCCCTCGCCTCTCTTCGCCTCCCGACGCCGCCGAGACGCTGCCGCCGCCGCCGCCGCCACAGCCGCGCCCAACGCCGTCCTCGCGCTTCTCTCACCGTGGTCCGGACGGTTCGCCGTCGCCGGCCACGCCGACCAGCTGCCGCACGACGCCGAGCCATCGCATCATCCCCGCCGCCGCCGTTTTCAACCTCGGGCCGCCCAGATCGCTGCCGCCGTCCCGACCGCACCGAGCCCTCCCCGAGCACGCCGACCATCCTCGCGGTTTCTCCGTGAGCTGCTGAACCTCCCTGCTTTCTGTTTCGCCCTAGAGTACCAGAGACGCCGCTGCTTTGTGCCCGAACGCGCCGCCGCCGACCACGCCGCCGGCGCCGTTCGGTGACCATTTGGTCACGGGCTTGTGCCCATCACACTCCTCGCACCGCCAGAGGCCGAGGGTGCTAGCGCCACACCGCTTAGGCCATCGCAGCCACGCGCACGAGCTGGCCCGAGCTCCGCCTCCGCCAAACTCGCCGGGCGATGTTCGCCACTCCCGCCAAGCCATCACCACGGCCGGATGCGGGCGAGCACCACCTGCCCGTAGCTGCTCTCCGCGTAGCAATGAAGCCTCGTGGGCAAAACCCGCAGCACGCCGCCACTGCCTCGCCTCGGCCAAGCTAAACGCCGCAGGCTTTGACCTGCTGACCGGCGGGTTTGACCTCACGACATAGTTGACTAGGTGGGGCCTCTCGCTAATTAACCTAGTTTAGGTTTAATCAAAATTAGTTAGTCTAATTAGCTACCGACATGCGGGACCCACTGGTCAGGTTGACTCGACGCCTGCTGACCCCTCGACGCCACTCGACGCATCAACGATGCAATAATTAATTTCTGGTTTTATTTGTACACAGGAAATTCCAAAATTGTTGCAAACTTCAAAAATCATAGAAATTAATCAGAACTCCAAATGCAAAGTTTTATATATGAATTTTGATCAGAAAAATTCAATCTATCCATTGGTAATGGTTTCATGCATGACAGAACAAGTTAACCTTGCTGTTTAAGCAGAATAAGATAATGCACCTTTATGGCTATGTTAAATGAGCTAACATTTGAATCTTTGATTCAAATGAGTTCATCCCTTTCTGTTCTAGCTTGCATTAGGCCAACACACATTCATATTGCCATGTCATAGCATGCATCATATTGTTGCATATTGTCATGTGTTGTTTATGTTCGGTGTGTCTTTCGTGATAGGTTCTGCCCGAGGATAACCCCAATATCCGTCTCAAGGGCAGATCCTACTACCACTACATCGTGCAAGCAACCCATTGATCATTCCGATACAAACCCATGTTCTCGCTTCGCTCTTGTTTATCTGCATTAAGACAACGCGATTCAAACTGTTGTGTGTGCGGTAGTTGAACCCACTTCCTTTGCATGACCTCACATTGCCACAAGAATTCAGATGAAACCCACTAGTATGTGTAGGAGTTGATTGAGCCATGTTTGTGATTCCTACCATGCTATGCTTGCTATGCTTAGAGTTGTGTCGTCCGCTCATCGGGATGATGAACTGGAGTGAAAGGTTGTGTCGGGTTCGAGAGTGAAAGTGTTGAACACGATTTGGTAAAGGTATCGATGAGAGGCCATGTAGGAGTACATGGTGGGTTGTTTCATTGAAGCCGCCCCTAAGAACCGAGATCTGTGTGTGATTTAAGACTTAGCTACTACCACGCATTGGGATCCTTAATTGACCCTCTCGACTTATTAACCACTCTTGTCCTCATCCGGAGTTGCAAGTAGTTTCGTGTTTGTAGCATGTCAGGGCGCACGCAGCGCTGACCTTAGGGGTGGGCTGTGTTATGTAGGCACGTGGCACGTGTACCGATTCGCCTGCTTGGTGTCTCGAACCCTGCACACATCGCTCGGGGCCATAGTGGAAACCTCGGCCGACTCCTCATGGATGGAACCCGAATAGGCGATAAACCCGACTAGGGACTCGTGTGTTTAGTCAGTCGTGGCCGACACCCTCTGGGCTTCCGCTGAAGGTTGCCGAGTACATGTCGTGTAGCGCGATAAGTGGTGAGAGCGCAGTGAAGAAGTACACCCCGCAGGGTATAAAACTATTCAATAGCCGCCATTCATGTAAAGGACTACTTGGTCACCTATACAGTTCATAGACAAGTAAATGGATACTACTAAAAGCCTCAAGATAGTGTGAGTATCATGGATGGCCCTCTCGTGGGTTGACGAGAGAGGATCCACGGTGGAGTATTGTGATGGTGATTAGTGGACTCGTAAAGCATAAATGCTTTTCAAGTGGTGTCACGAGGATAGCTTAGCCAAGAGTCAAAGCTGGCTTGCTGCAATAACTCCACTACCTTCTTGAGAATGTGCATGTATAATAGGTTTCTGTTGAAGACTTGCTGAGTACCTCCGCACTCATGTTTGCTTAATTAATGTTTTCGCATCGACAACACCGCCCTCCGATGGGTTTTATGTAGACCTTGACGCCGACGAGTGAACTAGCCACCTGTGTGGTGATCCAAGGCTTGTGAAGGGCCACTAGAGATAGAAGGGCTTCACTGCTTTCTTTTCTTTTTAGAGTCTGTACTTTACTAGTTTGCTTCCGCATGTGCTTGTATGTTTGTATGACTTGAGTGTTGGGTCATGTGACCCTATCTGTATGGATATGTTATGTATGGCTCCTCGGAGCCTCTTAAATAAAGTACTTTGAGTTGTAGAGTTTTGTTGTGATGCCATGTTGTATGTACTCATATCGGGCATATTGTGTGTATGATTGAAATGCTTGGTATGAGTGGGATCCGACAATCTAGTTGTTTATCCTTGGCAGCCTCTCATATGGGGAAATGTAGTCTCGTGCTTCCTGAGCGATAGTAGTCCGCTACAGCCCGGTTCACCGAGTCCTGCTAGCCCAAAGACTACTGCTTTGGACACTTGATCGGGCCGGCATGTGTTTCACTTTGTTCCTATGTCCGTTCCTTCGGGAAATGTCACGCGGTGATATTCGAGTCCTGCTTAGCCTGCTACAGCCGGGATACCGAGTCCTCATAGCCCAAGGCTACAGCCCGAATTCATACGTTGATGACCGACATGCTCGATGTGATTCATGTATGCTCGTCCCCATGGGTTAGCGCCGCTTAGGTTCACGACTCAGCCATGTCGGCCCGGTTCTTCGTCATGTGGATGCTAGCGACACTATCATATACGTGAGCCAAAAGGCTTAAACGGTCCCGGCCATGGTAAGGCGACACCCGTGGGAATACCGCATGCGTGAGGCCGCAAAGTGATATTAGGTGTTACCGGCTAGGTCAATGTGACTTGGAATCGGGGTCCTGACACATTTGTCGCACAACATCTTCTAACGCCGAATATAACCATGCAGCCCGCCTAGGACGGCTCGACGCTTCCGAAGCGGCTCCGGATTCGCCGGATGAATAGCACTCACTTCCGACCGCTGCCTCCTCCCGCCGCGGATGACGCCGAGGTGGAGTCCCAAAGGCCCAGCTAGGAGGAGGTGGCTCGAGGCGCCAGAAGGCGACCTCCCGGACTCGGGCGCAAGGGATAAAACTCAAGGGCTTTTGGCACGGGTCCTGTGTCGATTCGCATCGAACCTTCGGTGGTTCCGGAGTCCGGCAGCGACCCCTTCGTAAGAAGGGCAAGATTGCGACGCTGTGACCTCCGGCCCAACCGAGGCACCGGATAATTTGATGGGGCGCTTAACGGCGCTTCCATCGACGCAGGAGCACCGCATCATATGAGTGTGGTGATCCAGAAGTTCACCGCCAAGAGCGGGCTGATCTGAAGTTTATGCCAGCCTTCTAACAGCTTTGAGGTATGTATTTAAAATATGTAAAAATATTACCGCATAGACAGAGCCCTCGATGCTCAATTTGGTGTTCGGAAAGAAAAGACGAACCGAGGATCTAAAAGATATACGCAGGAGTCTAACATAAGTATGTCAATATGGGAATGCAGGTTGCGCTGCGACCTCTCGCCAGACCGATCGCGGAGGTTGATGCATTGAAGCAGAGCCTCGAGCGTCCGAGAACGAGCTCGGCCTTGCCAAAAAGCAGCTCGAGGACAAGGAAGGTAAGTAATACCTTATGGGAGTATTTAAAAGATGTGGTTGCAAAAATGACAGGAATAACGTGAATATTGCAGGGCCACGAACAAGGTGGCGAACCACAAGGAAGCGGTGTCCAAGGTCGAAGCAATGCAGCGCGGAGCTGCAGGCGGAGCGAGGTTCTCAGCTACTACTCAGACGCTGCCAGCTCCAAGGCAGCCTGGCGCTTACTGATGAGACCTGTACCACCCTACGACTCGCAGCCCTCCTCAATGTCATTCCAATGAACACTCGCACATGCCATGCGACTCCATGTCCCCATTGTCTACTCCTGTGTTGCACCGCTGCATCGCTCCAGAAGCAGGAGTTGTAGGTGCGGCAGGCGGCAAGAGCCCAGCTCGTGGAAAAACATGAGAGTTTGGAGCGTGACTCAAAGACTCGAGAGTCCGAGCCTCGCCTCACCTTGAGAGCTTAAAGCCGCTAAGG
Organism: Aegilops longissima; assembly: GCA_021605205.1. Classification (NCBI taxonomy): domain Eukaryota; kingdom Viridiplantae; phylum Streptophyta; class Magnoliopsida; order Poales; family Poaceae; genus Aegilops; species Aegilops longissima. The sequence continues at coordinate 449,953,288 of CM038678.1, forward strand.
CCAAGCCCAAAAAAGCCCTGTGAGGTTGAGGCGAAAGAAGATAGCGGTGGGTAAGGCATTCTATATGCAAAGCAAGCATGTGAAAGTGAATTATCTGTTACTTACCCGAACCGCAGCTCTCCAGAGCATTCGCAGATGCCCTCAAGCAGCTCTCCGGAGCATTGCGAGATGTGCCCATATGCCTGGACCATTGAAGCGAGCCTCGGCGGTCGAGAACAGCTCGGCCTTGCCAAAAAGCAGCTCGGAGGACAAGGAAGGTAAGTAATACCTTATGGGAGTATTTAAAGATGTGGTTGCAAAAATGGCAGGAATAACGTGAATATCATACGGGGCCTCTCCAGAGCATTCGCAAGATGCCCTCACTTGGCGACCACAAGGAAGGCGGTGTCAAGGTGAAAGCAATGCATCGCGGGCTGCAGGCGGAGAAGCAGGAGTTGTAGTGAGTGTTGATGTGGATTTGATGCATTCGTCTAAAGCTATGTTGTTATTTGGCATGTAGTGCTTGAGCTTATCCTAGTCTGTACGTCAGTGTTTGAGCCCAATGGATACGTGCTGCTGCCTTAGATAATGTCGAATTAGTTGTAGTGAGTTTCCTAGCATTAGACTTTGCATGCTCGTGAACTCCGCATGTTTCTGCCTACATCTGATTCTATGGAATATGTCGTATGCTTTTACTATCACGCTGTATGTCCTCTTTGACTGAGTCCATATCGTTGATCAGTTGACTTCATGCGGCATTGTATTTGATTAGCCATGTTAGTCGTTCGGCTTCAAATTTGTAGCAGTGTCCGATGCTACCGTGATGTCGATGCTACCGCATTCTACAGAGCCGAGGAGGAAGCTCTAGCACGTATCCTACATCTACGCGCATCGACGAGAAGGTGTTCGTCTCAAGATGCTCAAGCTCGGACGGAGAAAGTGTTACAGTCTCGGTATGCTCAGTCGGACAGCAGCGGTGCCCTTAGCGACCATAATGTGGCCGAACAGTGGTGAAGCTCCATAATGTGGCGAACAGGTTAAGCAGCAATTTTGAGTCTCAACTTAGTGACCTAGTCTGAGTTCTCATGTTTCCGGTAACTGGTTGTCATTATAGTGGAGTGTCTGACCGATATCTTTATTCGTAGTTAGCCCCCAATTGTCATTTGCTATTCACAGTTTCTAGAACTGTTATAGTATAGTTCTGTCCATCCTTGATGTCTATCAGCTTTGGTCTATACATTCCAGTTCAATCGTGGTTAACTATCATTTGTATGATCCGATTCTTGCCATTCTTAACATGTGTTCAATTATGCTACACTGTATTTCTCATTGTCATTTGCAATTTTCGCTTGCCATGTTGTATTTACACATATCGAGCATATTGTGTGTAAGTTTGAAATGCTTGGTATGTGTGGGATCCGACAATCTAGTTGTTTATCCTTGGCAGCCTCTCTTATGGGGAAATGTAGTCTGGTGCCTCCTTGAGCCATAGTAGTCCGCTACAGCCCGGTTCACCGGAGTCCTACTAGCCTAGCACTACTGCTCAGGACACTTGACTGGCGGCATGTGTTTCACTTCGTTCGTGTCCGTCCTTCGGAAAATGTCACGCGGTGACATCCGAGTCCTGCCTAGCCTTCTACAAATGGAATCCTGTTAGCCCAAAGCTACAGCCGGATTCACACGCTGGCGATAGACATGCTCGATGTGATTCATGTATGCCCGTCCCCATGGGTTAGTGCCGCTTTGGGTTCACGACTAGCCATGTCGGCCCGGTTCTCTGTCATATGGATGCTAGCGACACTATCATATACGTGAGCCAAAAGGCTAAACGGACCCGGCCATGGTAAGGCGACACCGTGGGAATACCGTGCGTGAGGCCGCAAAGTGATATGAGGTGTTACCGCTAGATCGATGTGACTTGGAATCGGGTCCCGACAGCGTTGGTATCGAGTCCGATCGCTCAGAGGATTACCAAGCCAAACTGGTCGGGTTGTGTCTAGAAATGCTTTAGTTATGTAAGGGAATTGATTGTGGAAGGGAACGTAAGGCTCTTTTTACTCCTTATACCTTATGCCCTTCTGATCTGAGTCATCCTCTTCTTTTCTACGGGGTTTAAGAACTAGGCTTCTCATCTATCTATCAGGATGACGTGTTACTAATCCATAGACTTTTAAGATTGTTGGTTTTAAGCCCCAGTTCTGTTTCTACTATTTTCGTGTGTTCATAGTTGGTCTCAGAACCTTGATATTGTGATGTTGAGTGGTCATGCCACCATTTTTGCAGAATGTCTCAAATCATTTTGAGCATTTACAACCGTTATGCTGTCCAAGTCATCCCAGGTCTCTAAATAGTCTGATGCATTTGCAAATCCTTTCTTTCCGTTCCCGGTGTCCTTTTTGGTCAAAATAAGCACACTAATCGGTGAGTTGAGGTACTTTGTTGCCTCGGCATATATTTTGGAGCTATTATTATGAACCTAGGTGTTTTAGGGTGTCACCTAGTGATCTAGCCATGATTTGTGTCCCAATGTGATGATTCTGGCCTTTATTCTTGAAAGCATCCCGTGATGCCACTTAGTAGTAGGTATTCTATTCCTGGGTTCTTGAACCCGAGATTTACTCTACTTACCTCATGTTGATAGTGTTTGCTAGTTCCTTTAGGATATTACTAACTTTGCGATAGTCCAAGAGGTCCGTGGTATTTCCTTCTTCCAAATACTATGAACCGCTTATGGCAGAAGTTCCTCGCTGAACCGAAGGATCACAATCAGAGTACTCTTGAGGAGTTCTCCATTCATAATTGTGAATCTGCCAGTTCTACCCTTTCCGCATGGGTTATCCGGAAGAAACCTGTTGAACTTGATTCGACATACTAACCTATGCATCCACAACTCAGAAAGTTATATGTTCCTCGAGTTGTTCCTCCTTAGTTGTATTCTGACCCCCGTCTATCAATTGATAGTCAAGGGTATGTGTGTTATCGTGTTTATCGATGACTATTATTCTTGTGGTCCGTCAAGCCATTCTATTCTGGAATGACTAGGAGAAACAAACTCCAGCACCTCATCCATTTCTTGGAGTGGTCAAAGTAGTTGTATTCCATAGATCAAAATGCCAATTCAGCTTTTGTTCCATTCTACTCTGAAGTATTACCCACTTTATGTCAGGAACGTCATGAGAATTGCACCTTCCCTTATGAATTCTTGACGTAGTGATACTTCTCGCTATCATTATTCATTCCTCGGTCCCGTGTTGATGTAACCGTAACGCCGACAGGTGAATCATGATGTGTGAAATTAATACTTCTAGCAACCATGTTGCTTAGTAGTAAATGGACAATAGTTTCACCCTTAGCGTGTTGGTTTTGAATCATCATTCTAAGATAGACTGTGCTACCTAGTCCTTATTTCTGGTGCACTCTTCGATCAATGAGTTAGTATTGTGTCAATTCCTCACTCTTTTGATCATATCATCTTGCCCTGAAAAGCAGGATTGTTCTCGAGCTTAGTAACATAACGGTGGTTCGTGATATTCCGATTATCTTCTCGGAAGTATCACCAGGTTGTCACCTGACCGCCATGTTGAGTTCGTGATCAAGTTGGTTTTTCTCTAAACCAGCCATTCTCCAAGAATCTGTGTTGGATACCCTTGAGCTAGTTGGTTAAGCTAAACAACAACTTGGAGAGTTGGAAGATGAAAGCTTGTCCGACTTAGTTGATTTTAAGGGATATCCTTTTGAGTGTGTGTTGAGGAAAGATGATATCTTCATCGATTGGTCCTTGTGATCAGTTGTTGGATCTATTGCCTTGTCAAAACTTTGACTTGAGTATGGGCCATCGTCAAGTCAAATCAGAACCAACGATGTTCGTAATGTTGTCTTACTCGTGGTTGATCCCTCGAGCATACACCATTACATCTTTTGGTCTGACCAATGCTATCACCATGTTCACATGATGGTGGAAGTCGAGTGATATGGAAATTCCGATGAGTTGTTGTTGAACCCCATCAGTAGCATTTTGTCTCCCCCATGATTCATGTTGAACATCAACCTAGTGTTGATAATTTTATAAGCAATGCCTTCGTGTTCCGTTCATGAAGCTTATGCTTGGATGGAAGGAGTGACTTCCTCGAATTCATGTGCATTTGGTGCAAGATGTCGCCGTGAGTTTGAGAAAGATTGTTTTTGCTTCCTCTGGTATCATCCCAAGTCATTCATGCATGTGCGAAGTATGCTATGGTTTGACAGGCTCGCAACCTTCATTCCATATGTATCCCTAGCACACCAAGCCACTAACTGATTTGTTCAAGGAGAAGAATTTCCTTCTTAAGAGCATGCCTTATGCAAGGACTTCGTTATCCTTGATGATGGTTCCCCACTTGAACTCGGTAGTGTTTTGTTGTAAGACTACCATGTGGTCATGCTTGTCTGGGACAGCGTGTTCACATGTGTTTAGCAGAACCAGCTCATGTTTTGGAGCTTGCTACCTTGGTTCATTCCTCGAGAATCTCGCAACGCCATCTCGTCGAATCGTGTTGCAAACTTTCTTTCAGACATGCTGAGTCTGAAGTATCCTATCACCAATCGGATCTGAATCTCAGGCAGATATGATGGTTGGAACATTCCCAACAGTTGCGTCTTGTTCCCAGCTTGCACCGCCATTGTGCCAATTTTCCATGGGCTGCCCTTCTCAGCAGTTGCTGTCCAAGATCATCTTTGAAAGTGGATTTGTCATGGGTCCCATCCATTTCCGGTAATAAGCAAAAGTCATCCATTGCGTTGTCTTCAACAAGGTGGTCCACATCATCCATCTAGTCTGAGTATGCCATTTCTTCGAGATCTTTCAAACGATCAATTATCAATTGTCTTAAGATGGTATGAAGAGTTTCAGTGATCTATGGATCAAAAGTAATTCTTTTTGCCACTTAAGGGAACAGTCCAAAGAGCCGCCTCTCCTAAGGTGGCCCGTTATAGAATCATTGCAATTATTTCCTCGCCACCTTGACACCATCCACCATCTTTCTAAGCCTGGAATTGTTGCCCACCAAATCAAACCCCGTCGTTGTTCTTCCATCCCTCTCGACGTGTTATGTGTCTCAACTCAAGATGTTTCAACATCTCATCCTGCGAGTTGAGATTGTATAGTTCGATCTTCGAGAAGATCAATCCTAGTATAGTTTCTTTCTGTCGTCATCGCGTGGATGAAGATCTCAAAAGCGGGGATGTCAAGATCAACGTATTCAACGAAGAAACAACCTTATGAGGTGCCACCTGGATCGTGAAGATTGTGTTAGCTTGTGTCCCTCTGTCTTCTTACCTCACGACTTGAATCTCGGGACGAGATTCTTGTTTAGTGGGGGTGAGTTGTCACATCCCTAATTCTGGTCTGACCTAGGCTAGTTTCCATGTGAGCATCATGTTTAAATTTAACTGAAACTTGAATTGTGGAATTTTCAAAAAGCCTCAGAAAAACCTCTAAAAATAACCAACCTTAAAATCTTCTCAAATGAGTCCAAAGAAATGTTTCTGTTACTCTATGAAAATAATGGTACGAGGTAAAATTCAAACCAATATTTTTGGGATCACAGAAATAATTATTTTGGGCCTTTGACTTAAATCAATGACATATTCGAGTTGAATTTATTTCTATTATATAAGAAATAAAGTTCAAATATTTTTGTAAACTGCATGTGACCTTGGAATAGTTTCTGAGCTTACATAGCAATTTACAGAAAGTTCAAAAATGATTTGATGTTTTAAATCAAATCAAAACAAATTGCAGAAAATAGAAAACATTAATAAATAGAAAATCAGAGAGAGAGAGAACCTACCTGGGCCACTTACCTGGCCAGCCCAGCCCACTGGCCTGGTGCCAGTCATCCCTAACCTCCGCCAGTAGGCAGAGGCGGGACAGAGCACGCGCGCGCGAGGCGCCACGCCATCTCCTACTTGCCGCCGAGCCTCTGGATGCGTGGGTGAACGCCCCGTTGCCATCCCGATCCACCCGACCTCTCTCCCTCTCCCATGCTCTCCCTCCTCTCCTGGTTCTCTCCCGCGCGACCGCCCGAGCACCACCGTCGCCGGCGCACGCCATTGCCGCGGCCACCACCTCCCCCTCGCCTCTCCGACCAGCTCAGAAGCTCCGCCACGTGGCTGTCCACCTCTCCGTCGAGCCACGACGCGGGAAGCCCTGGAACGCCGTCAACATCACCATCTTCGCCTCCGGCCGCTGGAGATCGCCCTCACTGCCACGCCGCCGTCCGGCCTTCCCCGAGCTCTCCGTCGACACCGTCGAGTCCGCAGTGATCCTCTACTGCGTCCCCCTCTCTCCGTTTCTCCGTTTTCGCGCCATAGCTCCCATTCCCCACCACGGACGTAGCACCTCGACGCCGTCCATGTCACCGCCGTCGCTCTAGCTGCCGTAGCTCACGCCCGCGCACGTCAACGTGCTCAGCTGCCTCCCAGCAAGCCAACGCCGCTGCCCGAAGCCCCTGCCGTGCACCGCAGCGTTGTGCGCGCACTTGGCCGAACTCCAGCCACCGCCTCGAGCTCGTTTTCGGCGAGCTTTGGCACCCCCGCAGCCTCCCGCTTGCTCCAAACGATGCGGACGAGCTCCAGCTCCTCGTCTGTGGTTTCCGCCGCCTAAATGGTTGCCGGAGGGCGATTCCCGAGCCCCTCGGCCGCGTCTGGCCTCGCCGGCGTCGAGTCGCCGGCGAGTTTGACCCCGCTGACCAGGGGGTTTGACCCTTTGACCTCGCCGGACTGACAAGTGGGCCAGGCCCCTGCTAATTTTAGTTAGATGTTAACTAAACTTAATTAGCCTGTTGATACTGACATGTGGGCCCGAGGCCACTAACAAAACTAGATTAGTTAGGTTAGACACTGACATATGGGTCCCACTGGTCAGGTTTGACCTGGACCGACCCAGTTGACCTGCTGACCTCAGCCTTACGTCATGGTGACGCAGTAAGTATTTTCTGGAATTAAAATAAATCATAAAATGTTTATAAATTTCAGAAAATGCTCTAAACTTCTAAAAATCATAGAAATTAATCTGTAACTCCAAATGAAATAAGTTATATATGGAAAATTATCAGAAAAATCCAATCTTTCCATCTGTACCATTTTCATGCATGTTTAAACAACTTATACCTGCTGATCAGGTCAAATCAATTAAATGGCATTTGAATTTCACATATGAAGTTTGAATTTGAACCTAGGGTTCAAACCAACTCCATTTAACATGTTGCTAGTTGCATTAGCTCAAAACACATTCATATTGCCATGTCACATTCATGCATCATATTTCACATTGCATTGATTGTGTTCTTCCTTGTTTGCCGGTGTTTGTCCCCTCTCAGTAGACGACGTACCGATGATGAGTTCGATGACACCGATGAAGAACTATATTATCTTCAGAAGTGCCAGGCAAGCAAAACCCCCTTGTTCATTCCGATACAATCCCACTCTCTCGCTCCTGCTCTCTTTTACTGCATTAGGACAACAATGATTCATCTATTATTTGTTGCGGTAGCTGAACCCCTTTATCCTCTACATGACCTGTCATTCCACAGTAAATAGATGAAACCCACTAGCATGAGTAGGAGTTGTTTGAGCCCTGTTGTGCCTACTCATTCATGCTTGTTTGTCGTGATCGATATTGCTTAGAGTTGTGTCAGTCCGATTCATCGGGATGAATCGGAGGTGTGTGAACATGTCCTCTTGTTGAGAGCTAAGTGTGTGAACACGATTTGGTAAAGGTAGCGGTGAGAGGCCATGTAGGAGTACATGGTGGGTTGTCTCATTGCAGCCGTCCTCAGGAACTGAGTTCTGTGTTTGTGATCCATGAAACAGTTACTACCACGCATTGGGCCCGAAACCAATGGACCCTCTCGACTTGTTAACCACTTTTGTCCTCTGTCCGGGAGTTGCAAAGTAGTTTCTGGTGTTTGTAGCATGCTGGGGGCCGCACGCAGCGCTGACCTTAGGGGTGGGCTGTGTTGCGGTAGGCACGTGGCACGGTGTACCGATTCGCCCGTTTGGTGTCTTGGGAACCCTGCACACATCGTTCGGGGCCGTTAGTGGAAACCTCGGCCGGACTCCCTGTGGATGGAACCCGAATAGGCGATAAACCTGGACTAGGGACTCGTGTGTTTAGTCAAGTCGTGGCCGACTCCCTCGCCAGGCTTCCGCTTGAAGGTTGCCGAGATACACGACGTGTACATGGTGGTAAGTGGCGAGAGCGTGTGTGAAGAAGTACACCCCTGCAGGGTTATAAATGATCTATTCGGATAGCCGTGTCCGCGGTAAAGGACTTCTGGGTTGCCTATATCAGTTCATAGACAAGTGAAAGTGGATACTCTAAAATGAGCAAGATAAGCGTGAGTGCTATGGATGGCGTTCTCGCAGGAAGACGGGATCGGATCCATAGTGGTGTATTGATATGGTGAATATGTGGACTCGTTTGCGCCACCTCAAAAGAGTTACTTGCAGTCATAGTTCAGGATAGACACCGAGTCAAAGCTGGCTTGCTGCTATTAAACTCCACCACCCCTTTGTTGATAATGATGCATATGTAGTTAGTTGTGATGTAAGTCTTGCTGAGTACATTTGTACTCACATTTGCTTATTTTATGTTTTGCAGAGAGATGTCAGTCTCGCTAGTAGTTCCGTGTGGACTTCGACGTTTAGCTTGATACCTCAGCTACGATCTTGTGCCCTCGGCAGGATCTGGTAGATAGTCAGGCTTCTAAGCCTTTTTCATTTATAGTTGTCTGTACTCAGACATGTTAAGCTTCCGCATGTGTTTGACTTGTATGTTTCAATGTTGGGTCGAGAGACCCATGTTTGTAATATCTCGCCCTCGGGCCTAATGAATAAATACTTGAGTCGAGAGTTATGTTGTGATGCCATGTTGTATTTACACATATTGAGCATATTGTGTGTATGTTTGAAATGCTTGGTATGTGTGGGATCCGACAATCTAGTTGTTTATCCTTGGCAGCCTCTCTTATGGGGAAATGTAGTCCGTGCCTCCTTGAGCCATAGTAGTCCGCTACAGCCCGGTTCACCGAGTCCTGCTAGCCCAAAGACTACCGCTCAGACACTTGATCGGCCGGCATGTGTTTCACTTTGTTCCTATGTCTGTCCCTTCGGGAAATGTCACGCGGTGACATCCGAGTCCTACCTAGCTGCTACAGCCGGGTTCCCTGAGTCTTGTTAGCCAGGCTACAGCCCGGATTCACACGCTGCCGACCGACATGCTCGATGTGATTCATGTATGCCTGTCCCCATGGGTTAGTGCCGCTTTGGGTTCACGACTAGCCATGTCGGCCCGGTTCTCTCATCATATGGATGCTAGCGACACTATCATATACGTGAGCCAAAAGGCACAAACGGTCTCGGGCCATGGTAAGGCGACACCGTGGAATACCGTGCGTGAGGCCGCAAAGTGATATGAGGTGTTACCGGCTAGATCGATGTGACTTGGAATCGGGTCCCGACAGCGTTGGTATCGAGCTTTGATGCTCAGAGGATTACCAAGCCAAACTGGTCGAAGTTGTGTCTAGAAATGCTTTAGTTATGTAAGGGAATTGATTGTGGAAGGGAACGTAAGGCTCTTTTTACTCCGTATACCTTATGCCCTTTTGATCTGAGTCATCCTCTTCTTCTCTACGGGGTTTAAGAACTAGGATTCTCATCTATCTATCAGTATGACGTGTTACTAATCCATAGACTTTTAAGATTGTTGGTTTTAAGCCCCAGTTCAATTTCTTCTATTTTCGTGTGTTCATAGTTGGTCTCACAACCTTGATATTGTGATGTTGAGTGGTCATGCCACCATTTTTGCAGAATGTCTGAAATCATTTTGAGCATTTACAGTCGTTATGCTGTCCGAGTCATCCCAGGTCTCTAAATAGTCTGATGCATTTGCAAATCCTTTCTTTCCGTTCCCGGTGTCCTTTTTGGTCAGAATAAGCACACTAATCGGTGAGTTGAGGTACTTTGTTGCCTCGGCATATATGTTGGAGCTATTATTATGAACCTAGGTGTTTTAGGGAGTCACCTAGTAATCTAGCCATGATTTGTGTCCCAATGTGATGATTCTGGCCTTTATTCTTGAAAGCATCCCGTGATGCCACTTAGTAGTAGGTATTCTATCCCTGGGTTCTTGAACCCGAGATTTACCCTACTTACCTCATGTTGATAGTGTTTGCTAGTTCCTTTAGGATATTAGTAACTTTGCGATAGTCCCCGAGGTCCGTGGTATTTCCTTCTTCCAAATACTATGAACCGCTTATGGCAGAAGTTCCTCGTTGAACCGAAGGATCACAATCAGAGTACTCTTGAGGAGTTCTCCATTCATAATTGTGAATCTGCCAGTTCTACCCTTTCCGCATGGGTTATCCGGAAGAAACCTGTTGAACTTGATTTGACATACTAACCTATGCATCCACAACTCAGAAAGTTATATGTTCCTCGAGTTGTTCCTCCTTAGTTTTATTCTGACCCCCGTCTATCAATTGATAGTCAAGGGTATGTGTGCGATCGTGTTTATCGATGACTATTATTCTTGTGGTCCGTCAAGCCATTCTATTCTGGAATGACTAGGAGAAACAAACTCCAGCACCTCATCTATTTCTTGGAGTGGTCAAAGTAGTTGTATTCCGCAGATCAAAATGCCAATTCAGCTTTTGTTCTGTTCTACCGTGAAGTATTACCCACTTTATGTCAGGAACGTCATGAGAATTGCACCTTCCCTTATGAATTATTGACGTAGTGATACTTCTCGCTATCATTATTCATTTTCGGTCCCGTGTTGATGTAACCGTAACGCCGACAGGTGAATCGTGATGTGTGAAATTAATACTTCTAGCAACCATGTTGCTTAGTAGTAAATGGACAATAGTTTCACCCTTAGCGTGTTGGTTTTGAATCATCATTCTAAGATAGACTGTGCTACCTAGTCCTTATTTCTGGTGCACTCTTCGATCAATGAGTTAGGATTGTGTCAATTCCTCACTCTTTTGATCATATCATCTAGCCCTGAAAAGCAGGATTGTTCTCGAGCTTAGTAACATAACGGTGGTTCGTGATACTCCGATTATCTTCTCGGAAGTATCACCAGGTTGTCACCTGACCGCCATGTTGAGTTCGTGATCAAGTTGGTTTTTCTCTAAACCAGCCATTCTCCAAGAATCTGTGTTGGATACCCCTGAGCTAGTTGGATACGCTAAACAACAACTTGGAGAGTTGGAAGATGATAGCTTGTCCGACTTAGTTGATTTTAAGGGATATCCTTTTTAGTGTGTGTTGAGGAAAGATGATATCTTCATCGATTGGTCCTCGTGATCAGTTGTTGGATCTATTGCCTTGTCAAAACTTTGACTTGAGTATGGGCCATCGTCAAGTCAAATCAGAACCAACGATGTTTGTAATGTTGTCTTACTCGTGGTTGATCCCTCGAGCATACACCATTACATCTTTTGGTCTGACCAATGCTATCACCGTACATGATGGTGGAAGTCCAGTGATATGGAAATTCCGATGAGTTGTTGTTGAACCCCATCAGCAGCATTTTTTCTCCCCCATGATTCATGCTGAACATCAACCTAGTGTTGAGAATTTTATAAGCAATGCCTTCGCGTTCCGTTCATGAAGCTTATGCTTGGATGGAAGGAGTGACTTCCTCGAATTCATGTGCATTTGGTGCAAGATGTCGCCGTGAGTTCGAGAAAGATTGTTTTTGCTTCCTCTGGTATCATCCCAAGTCATTCATGCATGTGCGAAGTATGCTATGGTTTGACAGGCTCGCAACCTTCATTCCATATGTATCCCTAGCACACCAAGCCACTAACTGATTTGTTCAAGGAGAAGAATTTCCTTCTTAAGAGCATGCCTTATGCAAGGACTTCGTTATCCTTGATGATGGTTCCCCACTTGAACTCGGTAGTGTTTTGTTGTAAGACTACCATGTGGTCATGCTTGTCTGGGACAGCGTGTTCACATGTGTTTAGCAGAACCAGCTCATGTTTTGGAGCTTGCTACCTTGGTTCATTCCTCGAGAATCTCGCAACGCCATCTCATCGAATCGTGTTGCAAACTTTCTTTCAGACATGCTGAGTCTGAAGTATCCTATCACCAATCGGATCTGAATCTCAGTGAGATATGATGGTTGGAACATTCCCAACAGCCATGCCTTGTTCCCACTTGCACCGCCATTGTGCCAATTTTCCATGGGCTGCCCTTCTCAGCAGTTGCTGTCCAAGATCATCTTTGAAAGTGGACTTGTCATGGGTCCCATCCATTTCCGGTGATAAGCAAAAGTCATCCATTGCGTTGTCTTCAACAAGGTGGTCCACATCATCCATCCTAGTCTGAATATGCCATTTCTTCGAGATCTTTCAAACGATCAATTATCAATTGTCTTAAGATGGTATGAAGAGTTTCAATGATCTATGGATCAAAAGTAATTCTTTTTGCCACTTAAGGGAACAGTCCAAAGAGTCACCTCTCCTAAGGTGGCCCGTTATAGAATCATGGCAATTATTTCCTCGCCACCTTGACACCATCCACCATCTTTCTAAGCGTGGAATTGTTGCCCACCAAATCAAACCCCGTCGTTGTTCTTCCATCCCTCTCGACATGTTCTATGCCTCAACTCAAGATATTTCAACATCTCATCCTGCGTGTTGAGATTGTATAGTTCGATCTTCGAGAAGATCAATCCTAGTATAGTTTCTTTCTGTCGTCATCGCGTGGATGAAGATCTCAAAAGCGGGGATGTCAAGATCAACGTATTCAATGAAGAAACAACCTTATGAGGTGCCACCTGGATCGTGAAGATTGTGTTAGCTTGTGTACCTCTGTCTTCTTACCTCACGACTTGAATCTCGGGACGAGATTCTTGTTTAGTGGGGGTGAGTTGTCACATCCCTAATTCTGGTCTGACCTAGGCTAGTTTCCATGTGAGCATCATGTTTAAATTTAAATGAAACTTGAATTGAGGAATTTTCAAAAAGCCTCAGAAAAACCTCTAAAAATAACCAACCTTAAAATCTTCTCAAATGAGTCCAAAGAAATGTTCCTGTTACTCTGTGAAAATATTGGTACGAGGTAAAATTCAAACCAATATTTTTGGGATCACAGAAATAATTATTTTGGGCCTTTGACTTAAATCAATGACATATTTGAGTTGATTTATTTTTTTATATAAGAAATAAAGTTCAAATATTTTTGTAAACTACATGTGACCTTGGAATAGTTTCTGAGCTTACATAGCAATTTACAGAAAGTTCAAAAAATGATTTGATGTTTTAAATCAAATCAAAACAAATTGCAGAAAATAGAAAACATTAATAAATAGAAAATCAGAGAGAGAGAGAGAGAGAACCTACCTGGGCCACTTACCTGGCCAGCCCAGCCCACTAGCCTGGTGCCAGTCATCCCTAACCTCTCCCCAAGGGGGAGGCGGGACAACAGACGCCAGACGCGAGGCGCCACGCCGTCTCCTGCTTGCCGCCGAGCCTCTGGACGCGTGGGTGAACGCCCCGTTGCCGTCCCGATCCACCCGACCTCTCTTCCTCTCCCTCGCTCTCCCTCCTCTCCTGGTTCTCTCCCGCGCGACCACCCGAGCACCACCGTCGCCGCCGCACGCCATTACCGCGGCCACCGCCTCCCCCTCGCCTCTCCGACCAACTCAGAAGCTCCGCCACGTCGTCGTCCACCTCTCCGTCGATCCACGCGACGCGTGAAGCCCTGGAACGCCGTCAACATCACCATCTTCGCCTCCGGCCGCCGGAGATCGCCCTCGCCGCCACGCCGCCGTCCGGCCTTCCCCGAGCTCTCCGTCGACACCGTCGAGTCCGCAGTGAGCCTCTGCTCCGTCCCCGTCTCTCCGTTTCTTCGTTCTCGCATCGTAGCTCCCGTTCCCCACCACGGCCGTAGCACCTCGCCGCCGTCCATGTCACCGCCGTCGCGCTAGCTGCCGTAGCTCACGCCCGCGCACGTCAACGTGCTCAGCTGCCTCCCAGCAAGCCAACGCCACTGCACGAAGCCTCGCCAGTGCACCGCAGCGCCAGGCGCGCGAGCCGAACTCCAGCCACCCTCGAGCTCGTTTCCGGCGAGCTCCGGCACCCCCGCAGCCTCCCGCTTGCTCCAAATGACGCGGACGAGCTCCAGCTACTCGTCCGTGGTCTCCGCCACCTAAATGGTTGCCGGAGGGCGATTCCCGAGCCCCTCCGCCGCGTCTGGCCTCGCCGTCGTCGAGTCACCGGCGGGTTTGACCCTGCTGACCAGGGGGTTTGACCCTTTCACCTCGCTGGACTGACAAGTGGGCCAGGCCCCTGCTAATTTTAGTTAGATTTTAACTAAACTTAATTAGCCTGCTGATACTGACATGTGGGCCCGAGGACACTAACTAAACTAGATTAGTTAGGTTAGACACCGACAGATGGGTCCCATCGGTCAGGTTTGACTGGACCGACCAGTTGACCAGGTGACCTCAGCCTTTACGTCATGCCGACGCAGTAGTATTTTCTGGAATTAAAATAAATCGTAAAAGGTTTATAAATTTCAAAAAATGCTCTAAACTTCTAAAAATCATAGAAATTAATCTGTAACTCCAAACGAAATAAGTTATATATGGAAAATGATCAGAAAAATCCAATCTTTCCATCTGTACCATTTTCATGCATGTTTAAACAACTTATACCTGCTGATCAGGTCAAATCAATTAAATGGCATTTGAATTTCACATATGAAGTTTGAATTTGAACCTAGGGTTCAAACCAACTCCATTTAACATGTTGCTAGTTGCATTAGCTCAAAACACATTCATATTGCCATGTCACATTCATGCATCATATTTCACATTGCATTGATTGTGTTCTTCCTTGTTTGCCGGTGTTTGTCCCCTCTCAGTAGATGACGTACCGACGATGAGTTCGATGACTCCGATGAAGAACTATATTATCTTCAGAAGTGCCAGGCAAGCGAAACTCCCTTGTTCATTCCGATACAATCCCACTCTCTCGCTCCTGCTCTCTTTTACTGCATTAGGACAACAACGATTCATCTGTTATTTGATGCGGTAGCTGAACCCCTTTATCCTCGGCATGACCTGTCATTCCATAGTAAATAGATGAAACCCACTAGCATGAGTAGGAGTTGTTTGAGCCCTGTTGTGCCTACTCATTCATGCTTGTTTGTCGTGCTCGATATTGCTTAGAGTTGTGTCAGTCTGATTCATCGGGATGAATCGGAGGTGTGTGAACATGTCCTCTTGTTGAGAGCTAAGTGTGTGAACACGATTTGGTAAAGGTAGCGGTGAGAGGCCATGTAGGAGTACATGGTGGGTTGTCTCATTGCAGCCGCCCTCGGAACTGAGTTCTATGTTTGTGATCCATGAAACAGTTACTACCACGCATTGGGCCCGAAACCAATGGACCCTCTCGACTTATTAACCACTCTTGTCCTCTGTCCGGGAGTTGCAAAGTAGTTTCTGGTGTTTGTAACATGCTGGGGGCCGCACGCAGCGCTGACCTTAGGGGTGGGCTGTGTTGCGGTAGGCACATGGCACGGTGTACCGATTCGCCCGTTTGGTGTCTCGGGAACCCTGCACACATCGTTCGGGGCCGTTAGTGGAAACCTCGGCCGGACTCCCTGCGGATGGAACCCGAATAGGCGATAAACCTGGACTAGGGACTCGTGTGTTTAGTCAGATCGTGGCTGACTCCCTCGCCAGGCTTCCGCTTGAAGGTTGCCGAGATACACGACGTGTACATGGTGGTAAGTTGCGAGAGCGTGTGTGAAGAAGTACACCCCTGCAGGGTTATAAATGATCTATTCGAAGAGTTGTGTCCGTGGTAAAGGACTTCTGGGTTGCCTATATCAGTTCATAGACAAGTGAAAGTGGATACTCTAAAATGCGCAAGATAAGCGTGAGTGCTATGGATGGCGTTCTCGTAGGAAGACGGGATCGGATCCATAGTGGTGTATTGATATGGCGAATATGTGGACTCATGTGCGCCACGTCAAAAGAGTTACTTGCAGTCGTAGTTCAGGATAGCCACCGAGTCAAAGCTGGCTTGCTGCTGTTAAACTCCACCACCCCTTTGTTGATAATGATGCATATGTAGTTAGTTCTGATGTAAGTCTTGCTGAGTACATTTGTACTAACGTTTGCTTATTTTATGTTTTGCAGAGAGATGTCAGTCTCGCTAGTAGTTTCGTGTGGACTTCGACGTTTAGCTTGATACCTCAGCTAAGATCTTGTGCCCTCGGCAGGATCTGGTGGATAGTCAGGCTTCTAAGCCTTTTTCATTTATAGTTGTCTGTACTCAGACATGTTAAGCTTCCGCATGTGTTTGACTTGTATGCTCTGAATGCTGGGTCGAGACACCCATGTTTGTAATATCTCGCTCCTCGGAGCCTAATGAATAAATACTTGAGTCGTAGAGTTATGTTGTGATGCCATGTTGTATTTACACATATCGAGCATATTGTGTGTATGTTTGAAATGCTTGGTATGCGTGGGATCCGACAATCTAGTTGTTCATCCTTGGCAGCCTCTCTTATGGGGAAATGTAGTCTGGTGCCTCCTTGAGCCATAGTAGTCCGCTACTGCCCGGTTCACGGAGTCCTGCTAGCCCAAAGACTACTGCTCGGGACACTTGATCGGCGGCATGTGTTTCACTTCGTTCCTATGTCTATCCCTTCAGGAAATGTCACGCGGTGACATCCGGAGTCCCGCCTAGCTCGCTACAGCCCGGGTTCCCGAGTCCTGTTAGCCAGTGCTACAGCCGGATTCACACGCTGTTGACCGACATGCTCGATGTGATTCATGTATGCCTGTCCCCATGGGTTAGTGCCGTTTTGGGTTCACGACTAGCCATGTCGGCCCGGGTTCTCTGTCATATGGATGCTAGCGACACTATCATATACGTGAGCCAAAAGGCACAAACGGTCTCGGGCCATGGTAAGGCGACACCCGTGGGAATACCGTGCGTGAGGCCGCAAAGTGATATGAGGTGTTACCGGCTAGATCGATGTGACTTGGAATCGGGGTCCTGACAACGTTGGTATCAGAGCCTGACTGCTTGTAGGATTACCAAGCCAAACTGGTCGAAGTTGTGTCTAGAAATGCTTTAGTTATGTAAGGGAATTGATTGTGGAAGGGAACGTAAGGCTCTTTTTACTCCGTATACCTTATGCCCTTCTGATCTAAGTCATCCTCTTCTTTTCTACGGGGTTTAAGAACTAGGATTCTCATCTATCTATCAGGATGACGTGTTACTAATCCATAGGCTTTTAAGATTGTTGGTTTTAAGCCCCAGCTCAATTTCTACTATTTTCGTGTGTTCATAGTTGGTCTCACAACCTTGATATTGTGATGTTGAGTGGTCATGCCACCATTTTTGCAGATTGTCTCAAATCATTTTGAGCATTTACAGTCGTTATGCTGTCCGAGTCATCCCAGGTCTCTAAATAGTCTGATGCATTTGCAAATCCTTTCTTTCCGTTCCCGGTGTCCTTTTTGGTCAGAATAAGCACACTAATCGGTGAGTTGAGGTACTTTGTTGCCTCGGCATATATGTTGGAGCTATTATTATGAACCTAGGTGTTTTAGGGAGTCACCTAGTAATCTAGCAATGATTTGTGTCCCAATGTGATGATTCTGGCCTTTATTCTTGAAAGCATCCCGTGATGCCACTTAGTAGTAGGTATTCTATTCTGACTTGGAATCGGGTCCTGACACGGCAAACCCAACTATTGACCCAAGACATGATTCGAGCCGATGCATATAATGCTATAAGTTCGGGTGCCGCACTTGTGAAAGTGTTCGGACTTATCACACCATATTGTGGGGTACTTAAGCCCACAGTGTATTGCCTGCACTAAAGTGTAAGGTTGCACAATGTCATAACGAACATATATATATATAGAAGAAAGGAATTCAATAATAGGGCAAAGCTATGTATTGTTTATTCAAAAGGGCTGCGAAGAGCGAACGATACAAATAGTGCGATAAGCAAGGGGCGGACTTTTAACATGTCCCCTCCAGGTAAGCTGCGGATGGTATGTAAAACAGGTATATCTGCTCATAATAGAGACCACCGGACACTCGACGTAGCTTTACGCTTCCACGGCTGTTGCATCGTGTGTTCGGCGATTATCTTGCGGACAGGGCTTCGTGAGAACGGAGTCCCAAAGTAAAAAGAAAGAAGAAAAGAAAAGAATGACACAATCGGGGCCCACAGTGCGGTTGAACCGCATTCTGGCATGTGTGGTCGTGCCCTCCCCTATGCCCATGGTATTTCCAGGCGTAATTATGTACGCGTAGTCTGGTTTCACAATTTCGCGAGGGCTGGGGTTTGGGCGCATTGCTATGCATGCTCGGGGCGTGCAGGCGGTCTTGTTGTAGGTTACTCGGTAGCGCTTGATGGTGTCCGGACGCTTAATAGCAGGACTCGAGAATTGCCTTAAGAGGCTGCTTTGTACTTCCGCCACGAGGGCCGCCAGTATGCTCCTCCGTCCGTAGAGAGCGCGCTCGGTGTTTCCATTGACCGTAATGACTCCTCGAGGACTGATCTCTCACTAAATTTCAAGATAAAAGTGTTCTCAGTGAGTATGCACCGCTGCCAAAGTTCGCTCATGCCCACACCACGTGATGATCGGGTGTGATAAGCTCACGTCCATCTACAATGGGTGCAAGCCAGTTTTGCACACGCAGAATACTCAAAGTTAAACTTGACGAGCCTAGCATATGCGATATGGCCTCTAACACCGAGACCGAAGGTCGAAGCGTGAATCATATAGTAGATATGATCAACATAGTGATGTTCACCATTGAAAACTACTCCATTTCACGTGATGATCGGTTATGGTTTAGTTGATTTGGATCATGTGATCACTTAGAAGATTAGAGGGATGTCTTTCTAAGTGGGAGTTCTTAAGTAATATGATTAATTGAACTTAAATTTATCATGAACTTAGTACCTAATAGTATCTTGCTTGTCTATGTTGATTGAAGATAGATGGTCCGTGTTGTTGGTCCGTTGAATTTTAATGTGTTCCTTGAGAAAGCAAAGTTGAAAGATGATGGTAGTAATTACACGGATCGGGTCCGTAATTTGAGGATAATCCTCATTGCTGCACGTAAGAATTACGCCCCGAAGCACCGCTAGGTGTACCAGTTATACCGCAATCGCAGACATTGTGAATGCCCGGCAGTATGTGTTGATGACTACCGATAGTTCAAGGTGCCATGCTTTACGCTTAGAACCGGACTTCAACGACGTTTTGAACGCTATGGAGCATATGAGATGTTCCAAGAGTTGAAGTTAATATTTCAAAAGAATGCCCGGATTGAGAGATATGAAGTTCCAATAAGTTCTACAGCTACAAGATGGAGGAGAATAGTTCTCACAAGGAGCATATACTCAAGATGTCCTGTATAATAATCACATGATTCAACCGACTTAATCTTCCGGATGATAGCGCCATTGATGTAATTCTCCAATCATCGCCACCAAGCTACAAGAGCTTCGTGATGAACTATAACATGCAAGGGATGGATAAGACACTTCTGTGAGCTCTTCGCAATGCTAAAGGTTATGGAGGTAGAAATCAAAAGGAGCATCAAGTGTTGATGGTCAATAAGACCACTAGTTTCAAGAAAAGGGCAAAGGGAAGAAGAAGGGAACTTCAAGAAGAACAGCAAGCAAGTTGTTGCTTAGAGAAGAAACCCAAGTCTGACCTAAGCCTGAAACTTAGTGCTTCTACTACAAGGACCGTCACCGGAAGGAACTGCCCCAAGTATTTGGCGGATAAGAAGGATGGCAAGGTGAACAAAGGTATATGTGATATACATGTTATTGATGTGTACCTTACTAGAGCTCGCAGAGCACTTGGTATTTGATACGGTTCTGCTAATATTTGCAACTCAAACAGGACTACGGATTGCTTAACACCGCCAAGGACGAGGTGACGATGCGCTGGGAAATGGTTCCAAAGTCGATGTGATCGCGGTCGGCATGCTACCTCTACATCTACCTTCGGATTAGTTTTAGACCTAAATAATTGTTATTTGGTGCCGCTGAGCATGAACATTATATCTGGATCTTGTTTGATGTGAGACGGTTATTAATTTAAACCATAGAATAATGGTTGTTCTATTTATATGAGTAATATCTTTTATGGTCATGCACCCTTGAAGAGTGGTCTATTTTGATGAATCTCGATGGTAATGATACATATATTCATAATGTTGAAGCCAAAAGATGCAGAGTTGATAATGATAGTGCAACTTATTTGTGGCAATCGCTGCTTAGGTCATATCGTAAAGTTTATGAAGAAACTCCATATCGATGGACTTTTGGAACCACTTGATAATGAATCACTTGGTACTTGTAACCGCGCCTTATGGGCAAGATGACTAAAACGCCATTCTCCGGACTATGGAGAGAGCAACAGATTTGTTGGAAATCGCATATAGAGATGTATGTCGTCCAATGAATGTTGAGGCTCACAAGGGTATCGTTATTTTCTCACCTTCACAGATGATTTAAGCAGATATGGGTATATCTACTTAATGAAGCATAAGTCTCAAACATTTGAAAAGTTCAAAGAATTTCAGGTGAAGTTGAAAATCATCGTAATAAGAAAATAAAGTTTCTACGATCTGATCGTGGAGGAGAATATTTGAGTTACGAAGTTTGGTCTACATTTGAAACAATGCGAATAGTTTTGCAACTCACGCCACCCTAACACCACAACAGAATGGTGTGTCCGAACATCGTAATCGTGACTTACTAGATATGGTGCGATCTATGATGTCTCTTACCGATTTACCGCTATCGCTTTGGGGTTATGCTTAGAGACGGCCGATTCACATTTAATAGGGCACCAACAAAACTGCTGAGACGACGCCTTATGATCTCTCGGTTTGGCAAGAAACCAAAGTTGTCGCTTTTAAAGTTTGGGGTTGCGATGCTTATGTGAAAAGCTTCAACCCGATAAGCTCGAACCCAAATTGGAAAATGTGTCTTCATAGGATACCCAAAGGAGACTGTTGAGTACACCTTCTATCACAGATCCAAGGCAAGACATTCGCTGTTAAGAATGGATCCTTTCTAGAGAAGGAGTTTCTCTCGAAGAAGTGAGGGAGGAAAGTAGAACTTGATGTGGTAACTGCATTCGCTCCCTTATTGGAAAGTAGCTCATCACATAAATCTGTTTCGTGACGCCTACACTAATTAGTGAGGAAGTTAATGACGATGATCATGGAACTTCATATCAAGTTGTTACTGAACCTCGTAGATCAACCAGAGTAAGATCCGCACCAGAGTGTGGTACGGTAATCCTGTTCTAGAAGTCATGTTACTAGACCATGATGAACCTACGAACTATGAAGAAGCGGTGGTGAGCCCAGATTCCGCAAAATGGCTTGAGGCCATGAAATCTGAGATGGGATTCATGTATGAGAACAAAGTGTGGACTTTGGTTGACTTGCCCGATGATCGGCAAGCAATTGAGAATAAATGGATCTTCAAGAAGAAGACTGATGCTGATGGTAATGTTACTGTCTACAAAGCTCGACTTGTTGCAAAAGGTTTTCGAAAAGTTCAA
This sequence comes from Aegilops longissima, assembly GCA_021605205.1. Taxonomy (NCBI): domain Eukaryota; kingdom Viridiplantae; phylum Streptophyta; class Magnoliopsida; order Poales; family Poaceae; genus Aegilops; species Aegilops longissima. Next base: position 449,974,894 of record CM038678.1, read on the forward strand.
GAGATTGACTACGATGAGACCTTCTCACCCGTAGCGATGCTTAAGTCCGTCCGAATCATGTTTGCAATTGCCGATTTTATGATTATGAAATATGGCGATGGATGTCAAAACTGCATTCCTGAATGGATTTCTGGAAGAAGAGTTGTATTTGATGCAACCAGAAGGTTTTGTCGATCCAAAGGAGCTAACAAAGTGTGCAAGCTCCTCGATCCATTTATGGGCTGGTGCAAGCCTCTCGAGTTGAATAAACGCTTTGATAGTGTGATCAAAGCATTTGGTTTTGTATAGACTTTGGAGAAGCCTGTATTTACAAGAAAGTGAGTGGAGCTTTGTAGCATTTCGATATTATATGTGGATGACATATTGCTGATTGGAAATGATATAGAATTTCTGATAGCATAAAGGGATACTTGAATAAGAGTTTTCAATTAAAGACCTCGTGAAGCTGCTTATATATTGGGCATTAAGATCTATAGAGATAGATCAAGAAGCTTAATTGACTTTCACAAAGCACATACCTTGACAAAGTTTTGAAGAAGTTCAAATGGATCGTGCAAAGAAAGGGTTCTTGCCTCGTGTTACAAGGTGTGAAGTTGAGTAAGACACAATGCCCACCACCGCAGAAGATAGAGACAAGATGAAAGATGTTCCCTATGCTTCAGCCATAGGCTCTATCATGTATGCAATGCTGTGTACCAGACCTGATGTGTGCCTTGCTATAATTCTAGCAGGAGGTACCAAAGTAATCCAGAGTGGATCATCGGACAGCGTCAAGAACATCCCGAAATACCGAAAAGGACTAAGGATATGTTTCTTTTATGGAGGTGACAAAGAGCTCATCGTAAATGGTTACGTTGATGCAAGCTTTGACACCGATCCGGACGATTCTAAATCACAAACCGGATACGTGTTTACATTGAACGATGGAGCCGCCGGGCTGGTGCAGTTCTAAACAAAGCGCTGTATGGGATCTACGGTGAAGCGGAGTACATAGCTGCTTCGTAAGTACCAAATGAAGGAGTCCGATGAAGGAGTTCATATCCGATCTAGATGTCATACCTAGTGCATCGGGTCCAATGAAAATCTTTTGTGACAATACTAGTGCAATTGCCTTGGTGAAGGAATCCAGATTTCACAAGAGAACCAAGCACATCAAGGGACGCCTAATTCCATCCGGATCTAGTCCAGTGGGAGACATAGAAATTTGCAAGATACATACGGATCTGAATGTTGCAGCCCGCTGACTAAGCCTCTTCCACGAGCAAAACATGATCAGCACCAAGACTCCATGGTGTTAGGATCATTACTACGTAATCTAGATTATTGACTCTAGTGCAAGTGGGAGATGTATGAAATATGCCCTAGAGGCAATAATAAAGTTATTATTTATTTCCTTATATCATGATAAATGTTTATTATTCATGCTAGAATTGTATTAACCGTAAACATAATACATGTGTGAATACATAGACAAACAGAGTGTCACTAGTATGCCTCTACTTGACTAGCTCGCTGATCAAAGATGGTTATGTTTCCTAGCCATAGACATGAGTTGTCATTTGATTAATGTGATCACATCATTAGGAGAATGATGTGATTGACATGACCCATTCCGTTAGCTTAGCACATGATCGCTTAGTATGTTGCTATTGCTTTCTTCATGACTTATACATGTTCCAATGACTATGAGATTATGCAACTCCTGCTTATCGGAGGAACACTTTGTGTGCTACCAAACATCACAACGAATCGGGTGATTATAAAGGTACTTCAGTGTGTCTCCAAAGGTACTTGTTGGGTTGGCGATTTCGAGATTAGGATTTGTCACTCCGATTGTCGGAGAGGTATCTTCGGGCCCTCTCGGTAATGCACATCACTTAAGCCTTGTGCAGCATTGCAACTAATGAGTTAGTTATGGATGATGTATTACGTATCGAGTAAAGAGATTTGCCGGTAACTAGATTGAACTAGGTATTGAGATACCGACGATCGAATCTCTGCAAGTAACATACCGATGACAAAGGGAACAACGATGTTGTTATGCGGTCCGACCGATAAAGATCTTCATAGAATATGTGGAGCCAATATGAGCATCCGTGTTCCGCTTATTGGTTATTGACCGAAGACGGTCTCGGTCATGTCTACATAGTTCTCGAACCCGTAGGGTCCGCACGCTAACGCTTCGGCGACATTTATATTATGAGTTTATATGTTTTATGTACCAAGGTTGTTCGAGTCCCGGATGTGACCACGACATGACGAGGAGTCTCAAATGGTCGAGACATGAAGATTGATATATTGAAGCCTATGTTTGATATCGGTGTTCCGGTGAAATCGATTTTACCGAGTACCGGGAGGTTACCGGAACCCCCCGGGGGTTAATGGGCCTTAGTGGGCCTTAGTGGAGAAGAGGAGAGGCGGCCAGGGCAAGGGCCGCATGCCCCTCCCCCTAGTCTGAATAGTACAAGGAGAGGGGGGCGGTGCCCCCCTTCCTTCTTCTTCCTCGTCATGTCCATGATCTCATTCGGAACCCTGAACTAGCTTCGGTCATCAAATCACATAACTCATAATGCAAATCGTCATCGAACGTTAAGCGTGCGGACCCTGCAGGTTCGAGAACTATGTAGACTGATACGTCTCCATCGTATCTATAATTTTTTGTTGTTCCATGCCAATATTATACAACTTCCATATACTTTTGACAACTTTTTATACTATTTTTGGGACTAACATATCCTCCTCTTCCCCCAAGTCCTAATCCAACTAGGGGGGGAGTCCTACTCCTGGGAGTAGGACTCTCCCGGCGCCGCCTCTAGGCCGGCCGCACTCTCCCCTGCTCCTTTATATACGGGGGGGCACCCTAGAGACACAATAATTGATCGCTTGATCTTTTAGCCATGTGCGGTGCCCTCCACCATAGTCCACCTCGACAATATCAGAAGGGTGCTTAGGCGAAGTCCTCGCGTCGGTAGAACATCATCATCGCCACCACGCCGTCAGGTCGACTAAACTCTCCTCAACACTCGGCCGGATCGGAGTTCGAGGGACGCCATCGGGTTGAACGTGTGCTGAACTCGAGGTGTCATGCGCTCGTACTTGATCGGTTGGATCGTGAAGACGACGACTACATCAACCGCGCAGTTAACGCTCCGCTTTCGGGTTCACGAGGGTACGGGACACTCTCTCCTCTCGCTATGCATCACCATGATCTTGCATGTGTAGGAATTTTTTGAAATTACTACGCTCCCAACACAAACATGATGTCACGGCCAATCATTAGCATCCATAGGATTGGTGGAGTTCCGAAAATGGACGGGTTGAGGCACACAAATTCTAGCAGTTATTGGGGCAGGCTGTTGATGAGCATTCTGTTTGGAAACCGAGTGATTACTCCAAATATAAACCGACGATTCAGCTGCATCACATCATTATGCAATATAGGGTGGAGGTGGAGGATCGCCACCATCCCGCTAGAAGCATCGAGAGCGCTTTAACCAGGAGGGAGCAGTGTATAGAGTCATTCATGATGTAACTTGAACAATGAGCAAAGGCTAATATGTACAGAGCAAAGAGTTATTAAAGACATACATATACATACAGAGCCATTTACACGTCGTTAGTATGAGTTTGGACAAGAGAATCATCCTAGACATACTAGGCGGCACGCTGGCACGTGATGGAAGGATACAACAATAGGACATAGCAAAGGCTACATCAACGTTGGAGAAAACCACTAGAGAGAGGAATCTACAGGGGACGACGCAGGGTGCCCTCGAAAAAAGGATCCCGCGCCCGTGAACAATGTGAAGCGATCCCGCCCTCAACTCAAGAAAGGCGACATAACCTCCTGGATGGATGTTATCACGAGAACCTAGGATAGAGTTAGCAAAATCATTTAACCCAATAGGAGAGAGATCGAGTCCTAGAGTATAGACGAGGAGTAAAAGATCCTATTACCACCCAATGGCGACGGGCCCGTAAGTCACACAGCCATGTTAGTAATCAGTTTTTTTTCAAAGACTAGACTCAACTTCGCCAAGCAGCTTGGAAAGGGTTCCTACAGCAGACATTTGGCTCGATATTAACTTGTGACGCCTCGATTCAATCAGACACTAATCATACACGCAAATGTGTAATGCCAAGATCGTGGACTCACGGAAGATATCACAACACAACTCTAGACACAAATTAAAATAATACAAGCTTCATATTACAAGTCAGGGCCTTGAGGGCTCGAATACAAGCTCGATACACAAGAGTCAGCGAAGCAACAATATCTCGAGTACGTATATAAGTTAAACAAGGATGCCTTAAGACGGCAAACACAAACATCAACGATCGAAGAGGCAAGGCCTCCCGCCTGGACCTCCTAACTACTCCTCGCCATCGGCGGTCTCCAAGTAGCAAAGATCCATCGGCGGTGGCATCCGCCCGTGGATCCACCATCCGTTGCAACAACCGGAAAGAAGGAAGAAGGGGGAAAAGGGTAGCAAAGCAACCGTGAGTACTCATCCAAAGTACTCGCAAGCATCGATCTATACTAAGTATGCATTGGTATCAAATGGAAGGGTTGTATCTGTGGACCGAACTGCAATGCCGTAATAGAGGGAAGGCCTAGCCTATCAAGACTAGCATATTCAAGCAGCTCCAAGCATCTTGCAGATGTGGAAGAGTAAAGAATAGCAGTTTATAATTATCAAACATGTTGTAGCAGAATGCCCAGAGATCCTTCCTCGACTCTCGCGAGAAAGCAATCCCGAGCCACATAACTTAAGTATCCATTTCTAGTTGTATTAGATCAAGATATAGTCCGAACGCCCATTACCATGGACACGGTATTCAATAAAGATCTTCCCCGTAGGGTGCACCATGTTTTCCAACACGCCATCACCTGGCCGACACACTTTTTCGGGTCAATGCCCGCCTCGAAGATCAACACGTCAGAGCCCTACCTAGGCTCAGCAGAGAGGTCCCCGCCGGTCTACATACTAAGCATTCCGGTTCCGCCCATCGCCAAGAGCACCGGTCGTTACGCAGTGGCGGACCTAGGCACCACCTGGGTGCCGCCCACCTGTGCCGCAATGCTGAATCGACGCTTGACAAAGCTTCGCTGACATCGCGACGCCGAGGCCCATAACTTTTCTCACGTGGTGGTTAGTGCGAAAGGCCAAAGGCCAACTCGTAACAAATACCCAAACCATAGTGTATTATTAGCTTGCGGAGACGCAGTAGAGACTCACGATAATGTGACCCCGCCGCCTGCCTCGAGGAAATATGGCAAGGCAAGCCCAGCCCACTCGAGGGTTTCTCGACTTCCTACCGTGCCTCAGAACCATCTTATGGGTGCTCTTCGGCCCGCCGACTTTCCCAAAGGTCTCAAGTAATGTCAAGGTAACCATGTGTCCAAACATCAAGGGAAAACCCGAGGAATCACCCCTGAGGATTCCACTCAATGTAATCATCAAGGTGAACGTAAGAGGGACCACCCGAGGTTCACACTTGAGGTGTTGAACGATAGAGCCAGATCGGGAATGGTGAAAGAGGAAATCACCCTCGATGACCACGATCAATAGCTACACCACAGAATTATCATCAAGAGTGCGCATGAGGGATCACCCTCGCACTCGATAGTAGTTCCGCAGAGTCGAGCAACAAAAGGGCGTGACGGATGTGAGGTGTCGGCTCGTCGTCGATCACGCTGATCGAGTCGTCGATGATGAAGCAGGGTAACAAGGATAAGGTGGGGTCACCGATGGATCTCTAACCAACCTATACTAATCTGCTTAGGATAAGGTGTAAGGTACAACAGCAGTACAAAAGGTGCTATACATCGTAATAGGAGCAATCAATAACAAGAGTAAAATCTAATGCAAGCATGAGAGAATGGAATGGGCGATATCGGGATGATCAAAGGGGGGCTTGCCTGGTTGCTCAGACAAGAAGAAGGGGTCGTCGTAGACGTAGTTGATCACAGCGGCATCAGCGGCAGTCTCGAGGTCTACCGGAGAGGAGAGGGGGAAGAAACAGTAAATACATGCATATAGAGCATAACAGGACAACAGACAGAGCTAGACGTGTTCTAATGCGGTGCTACACGTTACCGGCGAAGGGGGATAGCATCCGGGAATGTTTCCCTGTGTTTACCATTTTCGACAAATGAAACGGAGGGGGAAAGTTGCATGTTCGTGTAGTTAGGGCATGTGGCGCATTTAACGGATCACGGTTCGGATTCGCCTCGCTGTTCTCGAGCAACTTTCATGTATAAAACTTTTTCATCCGAGTTACGGATTATTTTATATGATTTTCTAAAGTTTTAAATACATTCTGCAATTTAAATTTAAAACGAAAATAAGTTTATCAGACGAAGATGACGTCATCATGACGCCAAGAGGGTCAACACCAACTCTCGACCGGGTTGATCGTCAAAGGGGCAAGGGGGCCCAATTGTCATTGTCTAGTTTAATTAAGGTGTTTAATTGTCATGATTAATTGTTAAATAACTCGTTAATTAATTAATTAATTAATATTTAATTATTTTAACTAATTTAAATTTTGTTTTCTTGTATTTTTGTTAACCATCGGGCATGGGCCCCATCTGCCCTGGCCTAGTGGCTTAGCGGCGACGGTGCAAAGTGCAGTGTGCACCCGAAGAGGGGCGAACCCGGGCACGGGGGAGGCCATGGCCTCGACGAGGCAGCAGAGGCACCGAAGGGCGCGTTTAGGGCTCCGGCGCGCCAGGGGGCGTCATTTACGCGGGCGTGGCTTATGGTCGCAGCGGCGGCGCCAAAGAACGGCAGATGCGAGTGGGGAGGCGCTATGGCGACGCGGGAAGGCCGAGCGACCGGAGCGTGGCCGAGCAGGAGGCGGGAGCTGGCGCGTGACGAGGCGGGCTCGGCCTGAGCGCTGGGCGGTAGCAGTGACGGGGCACGCGGGACGCCCGGTGAGGTGAGGGCGCACACGGGCAAGGAGCGTGAACGGCGGCGTAGGGCGGCGCATAGGGGGCAGAGAGGAGATGGATGGGGCTCGTCCCCGTTGTAGTCGAACGGGTCGGCGAGGCTCGACGGAGCCGACGAGGGAGAGGTGAGGAGGCGAGGCGACGCGGAGCGGGGCGGCGCTCGGCGAGGTTGCGCCGGGGAAGGGCAGCGGCGTCAGGGGCGTGGAGCGGCGCGGGATCTGGCTCCTCTTCCCCGATCCAGATGGGGGAAGGGAGAGAGGCGGGAGATATCGAGGGAGTGGGGAAGATCGTGGGGGGAGTGGGGTTGGGGGGTGGACGAGGGATAGGCTAGGGTTCGTGTGGATTGGGAGAGGGTTAAGGGAGGCGGCCGGGCCGGCCACTGGTTGGGCCGGTTGGCCGAGGCTCGTGGGTGATACGCTCGTCAGATCTACTTTTCCAAACACTTTTGCCCTTGTTTTGGACTCTAACTTGTATGATTTGAATGGAACTAACCCGGATCGACGCTGTTTTCAGCAGAATTGCCGTGGATGTTGTTTTATGCGTAAAACAAAAGTTCTCAAATGACCTGAAACTCCACGGAACACCTTAGAAAAATAAGAAAAATTCTCGCCAAATATGAAGACCAGGGGCCCACACCTGCTCACGAGGGGGGGCGCCTCCCCCGGGCGCGCCGCCTCACCTCATGGGCCCTCAGTGCCCTCCCGACGCCAACTCCAACTCCATATATTGGCTTTCGGGAGAAAAATATCGAGAGAAAGTCTCATCGCTTTTACGACACGGAGCCGCCGCCAAGCCCTAATCTCTCGAGGGCTGATCTGAGTCCGCTCGGGCTCCGAGAGGGGGATTCATCGCCGTCGCCATCATCAACCATCCTCCATCACCAATTTCATGATGCTCACCGCCGCATGAGTAATTGCATCGTAGGCTTGCTGGACGGTGATGGGTTGGATGAGATTTATCATGTAATCGAGTTAGTTTTGTTAGGTTTGATCCCTAGTATCCATTATGTTCGAGATTGATGTTGCTATGACTTTGCTATGCTTAATGCTTGTCACTAGGGCCCGAAAAGCCATGATTTCAGATCTGAACCTATTATGTTTTCATGAATATATGTGTTCTTGATCCTATCTTGCAAGTCTATAGTCACCTACTATGTGTTATGATCCGACAACCCCAAGTGACAATAATCGGATACTTCTCGTGATGACCATAGTTTGAGGAGTTCATGTATTCACTATGTGCTAATGCTTTGTTCCGTTCTCTATTAAAAGGAGGCCTTAATATCCCTTAGTTTCATTAGGACCCCGCTGCCACGGAGGGTAGGACAAAAGATGTCATGCAAGTTCTTTTCCATAAGCATGTATGACTATTTACGGAATACATGCCTACATTACATTGATGAACTGGAGCTAGTTCTGTTTCACCCTATGTTATGAATGTTACATGATGAACCACATCCAGCATAATTATCCATAATTGATCTAGTGCCTACGAGTTTTCCATACACTGGTTTACGCTTATTTACTTTTCTGTTGCTACTGTTACAATCACTACAAAAATACCAAAAACATTACTTTTGTTGTCTTTACTTTTGTTACCGTTACCACCACTATCATATTACTTTGCTACTAAACACTTTGCTGCAGATACTAAGTTTCCGTGTGGTTGAATTGACAACTCAGCTGCTAATACTTGAGAATATTCTTTGGCTCCCCTTGTGTCGAATCAACAAATTTGGGTTGAATACTCTACCTCGAAAACTGCTATGCATCCCTATACTTGTGGGTTATCGAGACCCTTTTCTAGTGTCATGTCGGGGAGCATAGCTCTATTCTTTGAGTCACTTGGGATTTATATCTGCTGGACACTATGAAGAACTTGAAAGACGCTTAAGACAAAAATTTATCCCTCAACTACGAGGGAGGTAAGGAACTGCCATCTAGCTCGCACTTGATTCACCTTCGTTATGAGTAAGCTAGCTTACACCTAAACCTGCTTCGCTATTCGTCCGATATGTCGCATGTTATTGATGATGCCACTTCGCTATGCATGATACTTATGATGAAACTACTTCTATGCTTGATACTACCGTGCCCCTTGGTGAATTTCTAGATGAACAAATTTCTAGGTCTAGAGAAAGAGAAATTATTGAAACCGAACATGATGATGTTAGTAATGATGATAATATGCCCTGCTATTCCCGAGGGCTATCTTTTCGATGTGAATCTACAAGAGCCATTCTTGCTTGCCGTGATAGACTTGAACTTAAGAGGTTGCTAGTTAAATGGAGTAAAGAATCTTTTAGAGATAGGATGAGACCCGACCTGCTTTTGCTACTTCACCTATCTGTGTTCCGATCAGATTATTATGATTTTCCGTTGATCCGATATAATTACTTTGGTTGAATCTGATCCTTTTATGGCTATGAATCAAACTATTGTGACACATCTTCGTAAGTTAAATGATATAGCTTCCCTGCTTACTAATAATGAGAGATCGCTACCTTTATTTACTCAAAATATTTCCGCTCTCATTAAAGGGTGATGCTAAGAAATGGTTTAATTCTCTTGATCCCGGTTGTGTGCAAAGTCCCCAGTGATATGATTTATTACTTTCTAAATATTTCCCGCTCATAAGAAACAAGCTGCTTTGAGGGATATATATAATTTTGTGCAAATTGAAGAAGAGAGTCTCCCACAAGCTTGGGGGAGGCTTCTCAAGTTACTTAATGCTTTGCCTGATCATCCTCTTAAGAAACCTGAAATATTTGATATCTTTTATAATGGACTAACTGAAGCTTCCAAAGATTACCTGGATAGTTGTGGTGGTTCTCTTTTCAGGGAAAGAACACCGGATGACGCTGAAATTCTATTGGGCACCTCCCGAGCCACCTCCCGAGCCAGCTCCTGAGCCAATTATTGATCCTATTCCTAAACCAACTCCGAAGAAGAGAGGTGTTCTATTTCTCAAGCTCGAAGATATGCAAGAAGCAAAGAAATCTATGAAAGAAAAAGGTATTAAAGCTGAAGATGTTAAGAATTTACCTCCTATTGAAGAAATACATGGTCTTAATTTACCGCCTGTTGAAGAAGTATATGATCTCAATTACTTATTTATTGAAGAACCTCCCGATATCCCGAATACGTAGTAAAGGTAAATTCTCTCTATAGGTATGATAAAGTCAAGTCCCTCCTACTAAAATTGCTAGTCGATTGCTTGGATGAGTTTGATAACTTTATGTTTAAGCAAGATGACTTTAATGCTTATTTTGGTAGACAATTAAAATGTAATACCTTTATGATTAAATGCTTGAGTGATTATATGGCTAATATTAGAGGTGAACTTAAACTTGTTAGCAAACATGCTTCTATGGTTACCACTCAAGTAGAACAAGTACTTAAAGCTCAAAAAGAAGTGCTTAATGAAATGAATAGTAAGAAAAGTGATAATGATGTTAGAGTGGCTACTAGAACTGGTAGAATGACTCAGGAACCTTTGTATCCTGAAGGCCACCCTAAGAGAATCGAGCAAGATTCTCAGAGAAATAATATTGATATGCCTAGTTCTTCTAAAAGGAAGAAAAAGAAAAATGATAGAATTGTGCAAACTTCTAGTGAACCTATTGCTGAACCACCGATAATCCAAATGATATCTCTATGTCCGATGTCAAACACAATCTGTAATGAACATGAACCTAGTGAAAATGTTAATGATAATGTTCATGACGATGCTCAACCTAGTAATGATAATGATGTAGAAGTTGAACCTGTTGTTGATCTTGATAACCCACAATCAAAGAATCAACGTTATGATAAAAGAGACTTCGTTGCTAGGAAACATAGTAAAGAAAGTGAACCATGGGTTCAGAAACCCATGCCTTTTCCTCCCAAACCATCCAAGAAAAAGGATGATGAGGATTTTGAGCGCTTTGCTGAAATGATTAGACCCATCTTTTTTGCATATGCGATTAACTGATGTGCTCAAAACAAATCATTATGCTAAGTATATGAAGGATATCATTACTAATAAAAGAAAGATACCGGAAGCTGAAATTTCCACCATGCTTGCTAATTACACTTTTAAGGGTGGAATACCAAAGAAACTTGGAGATCCAGAGTACCTACTATACCATGCTCCATTAAAAGAAATTATGTTAAAACTGCTTTATGTGATCTTGGAGCCGTGTTAGTGTTATGCCTCTCTTTATATCGTAGACTTGACTTGAATAAGTTGACACCTACTGAAATATCTTTGCAAATGGCTGATAAATCAACCGCTATAATTGCCAAGATTTGTGAGGATGTGCCTATTGTGGTTGCAAACGTTAATATTTTAACGAACTTTGTTATTCTTGATATTCCCGAGGATGATAGTATGTCTATTATTCTTGGAAGACCTTTCCTTAATACTGCAGGGCTGTTATTGATTGCAACAAAGGCAATGTCACTTTTCATGTTAATGGTAATTAGCATACGGTACACTTTCCGAGGAAACAACCTCAAGTTTATAGTATCAACTCTATTGGAAAAATTCCATCGATTATATTTGAGGTTTTGAATTTCCTCTCCCTACCGTCAAGAAGAAATATGATATACTTATTATTGGGGATGTCCATATCCCGCTGAGGTAACATAGTGTTATTCAAATTTCTCCTGTTTCATGTTAATCGAATGAGTTTGTTAACAAGACTTGATCAACCTTGTTAGTGGATTCTTTGATGAGCATGAGATGGATGAAACTAGAAGCACAACCTTCTCAGCACTCTTTATATTCTCTCGTTATTTAGTAAAAATAAAGTAAAATAGTACTTTCCCGTCTGCTCCGACTTATCCGGTAATATAAAAATATCCCAAAATAAAAGTCCTCGTAATGCCATGCCAATTTAATATGATTTTTTCGAATATTTGAGGATTTTAGTGCAAAATTACCGTGGGGAGTCTGCCACTGCCACGAGGTGGAGGGCGCGCCTACCCCCCGGGCGCGCCTGCCTGGGGCCCATGGTGGCCCTCCTCCACTTATCCCGCACCCATATTCTTCCTCCGCCTCACACAAACCCAAAAACCAACTCAAGCTCATGTTCCACCCGCTTTTGTTGTGATTTCCGATCTCCTTGCTCAAAGCACCTCTCGCAAACTGCTTGGGGAGATTGTTCCTTGAGAAAACAATATGCTTAGGAAGATGTTCCAAGGTGGTTCTTCAAGGAAGCAAGGTCCTGTGCTTGCAATGCGTGATGGTGACGAGGAACCACCAAGAGACGCCTCGTGAGGCCCCGTGAATGGCCTTCGAAAATTTTATGAATCAAGCGGAATTAAAGAAGAATTCTACGATATTTGCATAATGCCGGTCTTGAGGACTTTGAAGTTGATAAATGCCCACAGATCGTGACCTCACAAGTTCATTTGTGGGAGGTTTGAGTTTTCATCTTCGCGTAATTCTCCTTCACCATGTTTGACCTTTATGACAAATCTTATACCATGGACTTAGAGGATTTCACTTTTGCATGCAAACTTCTACCTTGGGGTAGTATCGTGATCCCCTAAATCTGAATATAGAGACTTTCTTGCTAGAATAACTGTGGGGAATCTATGATATAGCGCAGCCACTATAGGAGCATTCACTTTCCTGCTATACATTATTTTGCTCTCTTCATTGGTAGGTGCATAAATGCTAAGGATGAAGCATGTCACATGTGTGCCTCGATCTCAAAGATTCTCGGAAGTGCTGTGTTAGGGGACCAATCTTATCATATGGGAGCCATTGTAGCTCGGGAGGTTGCATCATAATAGACATAACGGAGATTTCTTTGGAGGAATTTATGCAACCCGCTTAGCTAATTTTCTTGATGTAGACATTCGTGAGGGTGATATGGAGTTACCCCTTCTTATTTAGATCTTGATTCTATGTTTTCCCACATGTTCATTGAGAGGACTGACCACCTTTCCAAAGATCGACTAATCTTTAACAAACGGCATGTTGTCCATGTTACTCTTCCCGCCCCGCCTTCTTTGATTTTCGACGAGAGGAAGATATATTATTACCAGTGGAGGAGGCAGATGAGTACAAGAGGAGAGCGGAGGCAGCTCGACGCCATGTCAGCAGCTCAGAGGCTGTAGCCGCTACATCGCAAGATTTAATTCTGTATACACTTACGGGTATCGCCAAAGCTATCCTCGGTAATAGACCAACTTAGGCCAAAAGCCTAAGCTTGGGAGAGTACGATTTCATCGACATTACATTTATGCTCACACACACTCATTGCTAGATGTCGGTGCTCATACTCTTTCACCGTAATATCCATGCTAGTTTATTTTCCTTTTTTCTGCTTTCTTCTTGTGTGTTTAATAAACCTTAGAAAAACCAAAAAATTAGTAGTAGTTTATTTTCCTGCTTGTAGTAGAATTAAAAATAAAACCCAAAAATATTTCACGTTCTTCTTTTGCTTGTTGGGAGCTTTCCCATGTAAATAGTTTTTATTTATTTCCTTTCTTTGGGGGTCGAGAAGACAATACTGAAAATGCTTAGTGGCTCTCATATGCATTATTGTTTATCTAACTTAGAGCTCATATTACTTGTCTTCTCTCTTGAGTTGAATGCTTGCAGATTCCAGCTTAGTCCAATGCACGTGCACTCTTATTATTTTACACACCGTTCGGTCGTGCAAGTGAAAGGCAATAATGATGATATATGATGGACTTATTGGGATGAGAAAAGCTGGTATGAACTCGACCTCTCTTGTTTTTGTAAATATGATGATTCATCGCTCTCGATTCAGCTATTATGAAGTAAACATATTTGCAATGACATTTAGAGATTATAGTTGCTTGTGCCATGCTTGATTAGCTATGAGTTATAATGGTTTACCTTATGCGCAACATGCTATTAGAATGATTATGATATGGTATGATGGGATGGTATCCTCCTTGAATGAATTGAGTGACTCGACTTGGCACATGTTCACGCATGTAGTTGAATCAAATCAACATAGCCTTCATGATATTTATGTTCATGGTGGATTATATCCTACTCATGCTTGTATTCGTGTAAATTAATTTTAATGCATGTTTACTATCGTTGTCGCTTCTCTCGCTTGGTCGCCTCAGCCTTTTGCTAGCCTTCACCGCATTTGCTTACAACATCGCTTGTGCATCCAAACTCCTTAAACCCCAAAGTTATTCCATATGAGTCCACTATACCTTCCTATATGCGGTATCTACCGCTGCTCCAAGTAAATTTGTATGTGCCAACTCTAAATCTTCAAATAAACATTCTGCTTTGCATGCTCGAATAGCTCATATGTCAACTAGAGCTGCCCTTATCTTCCGTGTTAGGCGGGTTATTCTCAAGAGGAGTGGACTCCGCCTCATTCACGAGAAAATGGCTGGTATCCGGGATGCCCATTCCCATGCTTTATGCAAACTAAATCAAAATAATTGCAAACAAAACTCCCTTGGGAACCGTTGAATGTTGGAGGCACTGGTTGTTTTAGCAAGCCATGGATTGATGCTTGTGGAGGAAGGGAGTATAAACTTTACCATTCTTTTGGGAACCGCCTATAATCTGTTGTATGGAAGATATCGTCATCCCTTAGTTGTTATGTTGACAATGAGAGTATGCCGCTCAAAATATAATTTATCTCTATTTCAAAACCGAGCTCTCGCACCTCTACAAATCCTCGCTTCTCTCACTAAGGGCCTATCCATTTACTTTTATGTTGAGTCATCACCCTTCTTATTAAAAAGCACTACTGGAGAGCACAATCGTCATTTGCATTCAATAAAATTGGTTTATATTGGGTATGACTTGACCGGATCTCTTTACCATGAATTACAATGTTTAGTCAGTCCTTGATCTTTAAAGGTGCTCAGATTTATGTTTTATGGTCTCGTAAAGGGCTAGCGAGATACCATTTTGTTATATCATGTTATGATTATTTTGAGAAAGTGTTGTCATCCGAGTTTTATTATTATGGCTCGCTAGCTGATTATGCTATTGATATGAGTAATCGTGAGACCTATGTGTTATTGTGAGTATGGTTAGTTCATAATATTTGCTGAAACTTGAATGTCTGGCTTTTCATGTTTACAACAACAAGAGCAAACAGAGTTTGTAAAAGTTTTTCTTTTTCTTTCAGCTTTGTCAACTGAATTGCTTGAGGACAAGCAAGGGTTTAAGCTTGGGGAGTTGATACGCCTCCGTCAGATCTACTTTTCCAAACACTTTTGCCCTTGTTTTGGACTCTAACTTGTATGATTTGAATGGAACTAACTGGACCGACGCTGTTTTCAGAGAATTGTCGGATGTTGTTTTATGTGCAGAAAACAAAATTTCTGAATGACCTGAAACTCCACGGAACACCTTAGAAAAATAATAAAAATCCTCGCCAAAGATGAAGACCAGGGGCCACACCGCCACGAGGGTGGGGCGCGTCCTCCCCGGGCGCGCCTCTACCTCGT
The DNA here is from genome assembly GCA_021605205.1 of Aegilops longissima. Lineage (NCBI taxonomy): Eukaryota > Viridiplantae > Streptophyta > Magnoliopsida > Poales > Poaceae > Aegilops > Aegilops longissima. The sequence goes on from CM038678.1 coordinate 449,990,302, forward strand.
GGCACCTCGGTGGCCTCCGACGCCAACTCCAACTCCATATATTGGCTTTTGGGAGAGAAAATTAGAGAGAAAGTTTCATCGCTTTACGACACGGAGCCGCCAAGCCCTAATCTCTCCTGGAGGGCTGATCTGGAGTCCGCTCGGGCTCCGGAGAGGGGATTCGCCACCGTCGTCATCATCAACCATCCTCCATCACCAATTTCATGATGCTCACCGCTGCATGAGTAATTGCATCGAGGCTTGCTGGACGGTGATGGGTTGGATGAGATTTATCATGTAATCGAAGTTAGTTTTGTTAGGGTTTGATCCCTAGTATCCATTATGTTCGAGATTGATGTTGCTATGACTTTGCTATGCTCAATGCTTGTCACTAGGGCCCGAAAGTGCCATGATTTCAGATCTGAACCTCTTATGTTTTAATGAATATATGTGTGTTCTTGATCCTATCTTGCAAGTCTATAGTCACCTACTATGTGTTATGATCCCACAACCTCAAGTGACAATAATCGGATACTTCGGTGATGACCATAGTTTGAGGAGTTCATGTATTCACTATGTGCTAATGCTTTGTTCCGGTTCTCTATTAAAAGGAGGCCTTAATATCCCTTAGTTTCAATAGGACCCGCTGCCACGGAGGGTAGGACAAAGATGTCATGCAAGTTCTTTTCCATAAGCACGTATGACTATTTACGTAATACATGCCTACATTACATTGATGAACTGGAGCTAGTTCTGTGTCACCCTATGTTATGACTGTTACATGATGAACCACATCCGCATAATTATCCATCACCGATCCGGTGCCTACAAGTTTTCCATATATCGGTTTACGCTTATTTACTTTTCTTGCTATATCATATAATCACTACAAAAATACCAAAACATTACTTTTGTTGTCTTTACTTTTGTTACCGCTACCACCACTATCATATTACTTTTCTACTAAACACTTTGCTGCAGATACTAAGTTTCTAGGTGTGGTTGAATTGACAACTCAGCTGCTAATACTTGAGAATATTCTTTGGCTCCCCTTGTGTCGAATCAACAAATTTGGGTTGAATACTCTACCCTTGAAAACTGCTATGCATCCCTATATTTGTGGGTTATCAGCAAGGGGGGGCTTATGGACCCTTCTATTTTTTTTTGTTTGATTTCTCCTTTTCTTTATTTACTTTTGTCGCTTGATTTAATTTTGAAAATTGAAACCGAAAGTGATTGAATCAACGCAAGGTTAACAACAAGAATGCGGTGACATGGCATCATAGCTTGGGATTATCAGAGCATAACTATCCGTATGCATCAATATTTGTGTTAAGGCTTGTGATTCCCGGCATGCATGTATGGTCTCTCATTATGCTATGAAATTGAGCATGATATATTATTGATTATCTTCCTTATGAGTCGCGGCGGGGACGAGCGATGATCTTTTTCCTACCAATCTACCCCCGGAGCATGCATAGTAGTACTTTGCTTCAAGGGCTGGTAAATTTTTGCAATAAGTAAGTGAGTTCTTTATGTCTAATGTTGAGTCCGTGGATTATATGCACTCTCACCTTTCTGCATTTTGCTAGCCTCTTTGGTACCGTGCATTGCCCTTACTCACCTTGAGTTGTGGTGCAAACTTCGCCAGTGCATCCAAACCCCATGATGTGATACACTCTTTCACACATAAGCCTACTTATATCTTCCTCAAAACAGCCACCATACCTACCTATTATGACATTTCCATAGCCATTCCAAGATATATTGCCATGCAACTTCCACCGTTCTGTTTTATTATGACACATATCATCATTGTCATATTACTTTGCATGATCATATAGTTGGTATAGTATTTGTGTCTTGGACACCATTCATATTTTTATACATGTCATGCTAGATCATTGCACATCCCTTGACACCGCCATAGGCATTCACATCGAGTCATATTTTTGTTCTAGTATCGAGTTGTAATTCTTGAGTTGTAAGTAAATAAAAGTGTGATGATCATAACTATTAGAGCATTGTCCCATGTGAGGAAAGGATGATGGAGACTATTATTCCCCCACAAGTCGATGAGACTCCTGACAAAAATATGAAAAATATAAAAAAAGAGGCAGAAGAGCCCAACAAAAAATTGAGAGAAAAAGAGAGAAGGGACAATGTTACTATCGTTTTTCCACACTTGTGCTTCAAAGTAGCACCATGTTCTTCATGATAGAGAGTCTCATATTTTGTCACTTCCATATATTACTAGTGGGAATTTTTCATTATAGAACTTGGCTTGTATATTCCAATGATGGGCTTCCTCAAACGCCGTAGGTCTTCATGGGCAAGCAAGTTGGATGCACACCCACTTAGTTTTCTTCTGAGCTTTCTGATACGTATCCAATGTATCTACTTTTTCTCACGCTTTTCCTCTTGTTTTGGACTCTAATTTGCATGATTTTAATGAAACTAACCCTGACCGATGTTGTTTTCAGCAGAACTACCATGGTGTTGTTTTTGTGCAGAAATAAAAGTTCTCGAATGAAATGAAACTTTGCAGGATTTTTATGGAATAAAAGAGAATTATCGAGCTAAGACCCACCGAGAGGGGCCCCTGGTCGGCACAACCCACCAGGGCGCGCCTCTCTCTAGCGATCCAGTGGGTTGTACCCACCGATGGCCCCGCAGACGATCCCCGATACTATAAAATCACATTATTTCAGGAAAACAATCGTGGAGAAAGAATTATCGATTCCACAAGACGGAGCTGCCGCCAAGCCCTGCTTCTTCCTCGGAGGGCAGATCTAGAGTTCGCTTGGGGCTCCGGAGGGGTCTTCGTTTTCGTCATCACCAACCCATCTCCATCGCTAATTCCATGATGCTCCCCACCGGAGTGAGTAATTCCATCGAGGCTCGCTGGTCGGTGCGGAGTTGGATGAGATTCATCATGTAATCAAGTTAGTTTCATAGGCTTGATCCCTAGTATCCACTATGTTCTTAGATTGATGTTGCTATGACTTTGCTATGCTTAATGATTGTCAATTTGGGCCTGATGCCATGAACTCAGATCTGAACCGCTTATGAATTCATCATTATATCCATGTTTTAGATCCGATCTTGCAAGTTATAGTTACCTACTACATGTTATGATCCGCAACCCCGAGTGACAACAACCGGCCCACTCGGTGATGACCGTAGTTTGAGGAGTTCATGTATTCACTATGTGTTAATGTTTTGTTCCGCACTCTATTAAAAGGAGGCCTTAATATCCCTTAGTTTCATTATGGACCTCACGCCACGGAGGGTAGGACAAAAGATGTCATGCAAGTTCTTTTTGAAGGAAATATGCCCTAGAGGCAATAATAAAGTTATTATTTATTTCCTTATATCATGATAAATGTTTATTATTCATGCTAGAATTGTATTAACCGTAAACATAATACTTGTGAATACATAGACAAACAGAGCGCCACTAGTATGCCTCTACTTTACTAGCTCGCTGATCAAAGATGGTTATGTTTCCTAGCCATTGACATGAGTTGTCATTTGATTAACGGATCACATCATTAGGAGAATGATGTGATTGACTTGACCCATTCCGCTAGCTTAGCACACGATCGCTTAGTATTCTCGCTATTGCTTTCTTCATGAATTATACATGTTCCTATGACTATGAGATTATGCAACTCCTGCCATCGGAGGAACAGTTTGTGTGCTACCAAACATCACAACGAATCGGGTGATTATAAAGGTACTCTCACAGTGTTCTCAAAGGTACTTATTGGGTTGGCGATTTCGAGATTAGGATTTGTCACTCCGATTGCTCGGAGAGGTATCTCTGGCCCCTCTCGTAATGCACATCACTTAAGCTTTGTAAGCATTGCAACTAATGAGTTAGTTGCGGATGATGTATTACGAATGAGTAAAGAGACTTGCCGATAACGAGATTGAACTAGGTATTGAGATACCGACGATCGAATCTCTGCAAGTAACATACCGACGACAAAGGAACAACATATGTTGTTATGCGGTCCGACCGATAAAGATCTTCGAGAATATGTGGAGCCAATATGAGCATCCGGTTCCGCTTATTGGTTATTGACCGAGACGTGTCTCTGGTCATGTCTACATAGTTCTCGAACCCGTAGGGTCCGCACGCTTAATGTTTCATGACATTTATATTATGAGTTTATATGTTTTGATGTACCGAAGGTTGTTCGGAGTCCCGGATGTGAACACGGACATGACGAGGAGTCTCGAAATGGTCGATACATGAAGATTGATATATTGGAAGCCTATGTTTGGATATCGGAAGTGTTCCGGGTGAAATTGGGATTTTACCGGAGTACCGGGAGGTTACCGGAACCCCCCGGGGGTTAATGGGCCTTAGTGGGCCTTAGTGGAGAAGAGGAGAGGCGGCCAGGGCAAGGACCGCACGCCCCTCCCCCTAGTCCTAATAGGACAAGGAGAGGGGGCGCCTCCTTTCCTTCCTCTCTCCTCCTCCTTCCCCTTCTCGCACTCCAACTAGGAAGGAGGGAGTCCTACTCCTGGGAGTAGGACTCTCCCGGCGCTCCCTCCTCCCGGCCGTCCGCCTCCCCTCCCTTGCTCCTTTATATACGGGGCAGGGGGCACCCCATAGACACAACAATTGGTCTCTTGATCTCTTAGCCGTGTGCAGTGCCCCTCCACCATAATCCACCTCAATAATATCAGATGTGCTTAGGCGAAGCCTCGCCGGTAGAACATCATCATCGCTACCACGCCATTGTGCCGATGGAACTCTCCTCAAAGCTTGGCTGGATTGGAGTTCGAGGACGCCATCGAGTTGAACGTGCGTAACTCTGAGGTGCCGTATGCTTGGTACTTGATCGGTCGGATCGTGAAGACGCACGACTACATCAACCGCTACAGCTAACGCCGCTTTCGGTCCACGAGGGTACGTGGACAACACTCTCCCTCTCGCTATGCATCACCATGATCCTGTGGTGCGTAGGGAATTTTTTGAAATTACTACGCTCCCAACAAAGGCATCCGAGCCTGGTTTTATGCGAGATGTTATATGCATGAGTAGAACACAAGTGAGTTGTGGGCGATAAGTCATACTGCTTACCAAAGATGTCATACTTTGGTTCGGGCGGTATTGTTGGATGAAGCGCCCGGACCGACATTACGCCAGACGCTTACGCGAGAGTGGTTCTACCGACGCGCTTTGCACACGTGTGGGCGGGTGTCAGATTCCAACTTTAGTTGAACTGAGTGCATACGCCTCGTCCTTGAGAAGGTTAAACATCACTAACTTGACAAACTATCGCTGTGGTTTTGATGCGAGGTAAGAATGGTTCTTGCTCACCAGTAGCAGCCACGTAAAACTTGCAACTACAAAGTAGAGGACGCCTAACTTGTTTTTGCAGGCATGTTGTGATGTGATATGGTCAAGACATGATGCTATATTTTATTGTATGAGATGATCATGTTTTGTAACCGAAGTTATCGGCAACCGGCAGGAGCCATATGGTTGTCGCTTATTGTATGCAATGCAATCGCCTCGTAATGCTTGACTTACCACTAAGCGGTAGCGATAGTCGAGAAGCATAAGTTGACGAGACAACAACAATGCTACGAAGGAGATCAAGGTGTCGTGCCGGTGATTTATGGTGATCATGACGGTGCTTCGAGATGGAGATCACAAGCACAAGATGATGATGGCCATATCATATCACTTATATTGATTGCATGTGATGTTTATCTTTGTGCATCTTATCTTGCTTTGATTGACGGTAGCATTATAAGATGATCTCTCACTAAATTATCAAGGTATAAGTGTTCTCCCCGAGTATGCACCGCTATAAAGTTCTTCGTGGCGAGACACCACGTGATGATCGGGTGTGATAGGCTCTACGCTCAAATACAACGGCGAAAACAGCTTGCACACGCTGAATACTCAAAGTTAAACTTGACAAGCCTAGCATATGCAGATATGGCCTCGAACACCGAGACCGAAAGGTCAAGCGTGAATCATATAGTAGATATGATCAACATAGTGATGTTCACCATTGAAACTACTCTATCTCTCGTGATGATTGGACATGGTTTAGTTGATATGGATCACGGATCACTTAGAGGATTAGAGGGATGTCTATCTAAGTGGGAGTTCTTAAGTAATATGATTAATTGAACTTAAATTTATCATGAACTTAGTACCGATAGTATTTTGCTTGTCTATGTTGATTGTAGATAGATAGCCCGTGCTGTTGTTCCGCTGAATTTTAATGCGCCTTGAGAAAGCAAAGTTGAAAGATGATGGTAGCAATTACACGGACTGGTCTCAGAATTTGAGGATTATCCTCATTGCTGCACAGAAGAATTACGTCCTGGAAGCACCGCTAGGTGCCAGACCTGCTGTAGGAGAAACACCAGATGTTATGAACGTCTGGCAGAAAGCTGATGACTACTCGATAGTTCTGTAACGCCCCCGATGCGGCTATATCTCCCACGTGTCGAGGCACGACTTAGAGGCATAACCGCATTGAAAGCAATGCCGCAAGTGAGGTAATCTTCACACAACCCATGTAATAAATAAGGGAAAGAGACTGGCTTTCTCAGCACAAAGCTCAGCTTGATTGTGCTGCCGTGGAATTCAATTGACTCACTCTTCTAATGATGTGATCATCTATGCCGCCGTGATGAAACCATTCGGTTGTTTTCTAAATGAGAAGGGCGAACTGAATGCTATCTCTCGATTCCAAATGCTTGTGAGTACCAAGATGTCTTTCCGTAAGAGCTTCCGGTATGCCTCCTCATCGCCGCTTGAGTTCGTTATCGATCTTGAGCCCGCATCAACCCGCTTGCAAGCGCCCCAAGCTTGGACCTGATGAGCTGAAGGAATTGAAGAAGCAGCTCGATGAACAAGAGCGTCTGGTTTGATCGCACCGAAGTTCATCTCCTTGGGGTTGTGGTGTTCTTTTGTCCGTAAGAAGGATGGCACGGACCGACTTTTATGCTGATTACCGCCCATTGAATAAGAAGACAATCAAGAACAAGTATCCACTTCCCAACATCAATGAGCTTTTCGAGCAACTCAAAGGTGCTAAAGTGTTCTCCAAGCTTGACCTTCAGATGGGGTATCATCAGATTCGATTCGTGAACAAGATATTCCCAAGACAAAGATTCGTAATGCTTTGGTTCTTATGAATATACCGCCATGTCTTTCGCCTTGTCAATGCTCCTCCAACATTCTCTCTGATGATGAACTTCATATTAAACCCCTACACCAATGAATTCGCCTTGGTCTATCTTGATGATATTTTGGTCTTCTCCAAGAATAAGAAGGATCATGCCAAACATTTGCGATTGGTGCTAGACAAGCTCGAGAGTACCAATTCTATGCTAAGTTCTCCAAATGTGAATTTTGGCTTGATGAAGTGCTTTATCTTGGTCATATCATCTCCGCTAAGGGCATCGCAGTTAATCCCGAGAAGGTGTCCGCATTGTGAATTGGGAACCTCCTCGTAATGTCAAGCAGCTCCGTAGTTTTCTTGGTCTTGCAAGCTATTGTCAAGATTCGTTGAGAACTTCTCCAAGATTGCAAAGCCTCTTTCCAACCTCCTCCGTAAGCATGTGAAATATGTCCGTCTCCCGAGTGTGACGTTGTTTTCAATACCCTCAAAGAGAAACTCGTCACAGCTCCCTCTTGACTCTCCCGATGAATCCAAGCCATTTGAAGTTTTCTCGTGATGCTTCTCTTCAAGGTCTCTTGCCGTGTTAATGCAAGAGAAGAGAGTTGTGGCTTATACCTCTCGCCATTGAAGCTCAACGAAAAGAACTACCCCACTCACGATCTTGAGTTGGCGGCAGCTTGTCCATGCATTGATAACGGAGACATCTCTTGTTGGGAAGGAAAGTGGACATTTTCACCGATCACAAGAGTCTCAAGTACATCTTCACTCAGCCCAACCTCAACCTCAGTGCACTCGATGGGTCGAAATGATTCAAGAGTACAACCCAAGTATTGAATATACTCCGGCAAAGCTAATGTCATTGCAGATGCTTTGAGCAGAAAGCTATCGCAATGCCTAATCCTCAAGCCCTTTCACCGGATCTCTATGAAGCTTTCCATGAGCTGAATCTTCAAGTTGTTCCTCAAGGCTTTCTTGCCAACCTCATAGTCTCTCCTACTTTGGAAGATCAGATTCGTGAGGCTCACTTCGGATACCATGGTGAAAAAGGTGAAACGTGGTATCGACAAGGGCATTTCCAAGTATAAGTGCTTCCACGCCGATGACAAAGACACTCTTTTCTTTGAGGACCGGATTGTGGTTCCTAAGGGTGATCTGAGAAAGTCATTATGAACGAGGCTCACAATTCGCTTCTATCCATTCATCCAGAAGTACGAAGATGTACCATGACCTCAAGCAATATATTGGTGGACTCGAATGAAGCGAGAAATTGCTCAATTCGTGAATGAGTGTGATGTCCGCAGAAGAGTGAAAGGTAACACCAAAGACCAGCCTGGTCTCCTCCAACCTCTTGCTATTCCAGAGTGGAAGTTTGATCATATCGAGATGGACTTCGTGACTGGTTTTCCTAAGTCCAAGCGTGGAAATGATGCTATCTTCGTTGTCATTGACAAGCTTACTAAAGTGGCTCATTTTCTTCCTATCAAAGAATCCATCACAGCAGCTCGCCCTTATGAGCTATACACCTCCAGATTGTCTCTTTGCACGGCATTCCACAAGTGATCTCTTCGCACTGCAAGATCTTTACCTCCAAGTTTTGGGATTCTTTTCAAGGCCATGGGCACCAACATTCGCTTTCAAAGACAGCTTTCCATCCTCAAACAAGTGGCCAAGTCGAGCGAGTTAATCAAATCCTTGAAGATATGCTCAGGCTTGTGTCATTTCTTTCGGTATGAAGTGGGAAGATTGTCTTCCATATGCCGAAGTTCTCCTACAACAACAGCTTCCAAGCGAAGTTCGGCAAGGCCCCATTCGAAATTCTCTATGGCGTAAAGTGTCGACTCTCTCAATTGGTCTCGAGACAGTGAACGCCAACTTCTTGGCAATGACTTGATCACGTATGTAAGAAATGTGCAAAGTCATTCGTGAGAATCTCAAAGCCGCAATCGCGCCAGAAGAGCTATTATGATGATAAGCACCGTGATGTGGCTTTTGAAATCGGAGACCATGTCTACCTCCGCTGCTCTCCAAGGAAAGGCACTCGCCGCTCGGTATCAAAGGGAAGCTTGCCCCAGATACGTGGGTCCTTTCAAGATCATTGGAAAAAGAGGCGATCTCGCCTATCAACTTGAGCTTCCATCCAACTTTGCAAACGTACGATGTGTTTCACGTGTCACAGCTTCGCAAGTGCTTCAAGACTCCTCAAAGCACTATCAACTTCAAGAAATTGACCTTCAAGAAGATCTCTTATCATGAGCACCCTGCTGCCATTCTTGAAGAAACCGAGCGCAAGACTCGCAACAAGTCAATCAAATTCCGAAAGTGAAGTGGTCACACCATTCCGACCGAGAAGCTACCGGGAGCGCGAGGATCACCTCCGCTCGAATATCCGGAGTTCTTTCAGTCCTAGATCTCGGACGAGATCCTCTTGTAGTGGTGGAGGTTGTAACACCCCGAAGTAACTTTCCATATTTGTAACTCCAACTCTTGCCATTTTCGCATTGTGATATGACATTCCTCCGTGGTTGGGTTTTTCTTCATTTTGCATTTTGTCCATGTCATGCATTTTATCATGTCATCATGTGCATCGATTTGCATACGTGTTCGCCTCATGATTCCGAGCATTTTTCCCGCTGTCCGCTTTTGCAATCCGACACTCCTATCTCCCGCCGTCCTTTTACGCTTTTTCCGCAAAGCGGGTACTAAACCTTCTCGAAATGGACCGAGGTTTGTCTAGTGGCCTTGGTATATCACCAGAGACCACCGGTCAAGTTTCGGTCATTTGGAGCTCGCTTGGTACTCCAACGTTAACCGCGACTCTCGCAAAGGCCTCTTTTGTTGCAGCCCAACACCCCTTCAAAACAGCCCAATAACCCATCTAAGTCACTTCCATGCTCCGGTCGCTCGATCACGATCGTGGGGCGTAAAACTACACCTCATTTGACTCTCCTAGCTCCCTCTATGCCTATTTAAACATCTCCCTGGCCCAAATCCTTGATCATCCCCAAACCCTAATTTTTCCTCCACACACGCGGACGTGTCCGCCTCGGCGCGACACGCTGCCGGGCCGCTTCCAGCCAACAGAGCACGCCACGTGGCTCCTCCGCCTCCCAAGCCATGGCCAGCCGGGGCCCATCCGGCCCGCCACGGGTTTGCTGCCGCCACCCATGGAGCCCCGCCGGTCACGGTCATGGCTGCCCGCCATGCCTCCGCCCACTTATTCCGGCGTGCAGGCCACTCGGCGCCGGGCCACCCCATGGCCCGCCTGGCCACACCGCCGCCCTCCCGGCCTGCCACCTCCCTGCCCGGATCCGCCGCCCTCCTCGGCCACCCTTCCCCGCTGCTCGGCGAGATCCAATCGGGATCCTGCCATCCTCGGTCACAACCATGGTTGACTTCTCCCCTCCTTTTCTTTCTCTAAGTTTTTCATCTCAATGAATTTTGTTGCATTTTTCTGTAGTGTATCTTTGCATCCAGAGGTCCATTTTATGATATAATATGTCGAAATGTTCATCTCAAGAGTAGATCATTTCATCTCATTGCATCATTTTCATTTGAGCTCATCTTGATGCCCGAAATGCTGTTGGAAGAGTGCTATGTGATGTTAGTTTCGCTTTCTTATGTAACTTGCACTTTTGTTATTTTTGTCATGATTAATGTGTGCATCCTATGAATTTGTGTCCTACATGTGTTTTGAAATATGCCATGCCATCTTTCCAGGGGTGTATGCCATGTATTTTTGTGATCTATGTGGTGACTAGCACAAGCATGCAAAGTAGGTGTCCTGATGTTGTTGTTTTCAAATTTCTGCTTGAGCGATAATTTGATGCCATGTTAACTTGATGCTACCGAGAGATCTATGCATATTTTGAGATACTTCAGTAAGGATGTTTTGTTAAACATGTCTTGATCTATCCATCCATGCCTTTGTTTGCAATTATGGAGTGCCATAGCTTCAGTCAATCGAGCTCTACTTTTGCTATCAAATGTTTCCTCGCAGATTGTTTACAAAGTTATTCAATTTTGCCAAGGTTGTTGTGGTTGATCCATGTATGCTATGTTATTGTTCTTGCCATGTATGTCTTCTATGCCATGTCTTCTTGATGTATGTATGCTTAGTTTATCATATAAGGCTCTGTAGTGAGTGCATTGAGCTTGTAAACATGCCTACTTGTTATCAGTTTTGACATGTCATGTTGCTGAATCATAACTAAACTTTCAATATTGACATGGGTGTTACTATATTTTCTGATCCTTTTTGGCTTATTGTCAGAAGGGACTTTTGTTCTATGCTTTGAGTAGATTCATGCCATGCCATGTTTTGCTATTTTAAGGTCCTGTAGCATGTAGTTTTGCTGCTCTGAACATTGCAACCTGATGCTGTTTTTTCCATGTCCAGCCTGATATTTTGTGCACTTTTGCCATGCTTGTTTGAACCTGTTATGATGTGAACTAGCCGTAGCTCAGTGCTCATCCTTTGTCGAGCATCTTGTGTAGACCACTGCCATATACTTTGTTGGTACGTTTGGGTGCAGTAGCTTAATTAATTGTTGCTTGCTAAGTGACATCATGCTGTTAATGGCAGATTTGCGCCATTCTTGTTTTGCTTGTCATTTCCAAACCGTGCATCCGATTCCGGTGATCTTTATATCGATTTCAACCGAAATCATCTCATCTTTCCAGTGGCATACTTGGTTTGCCAAGTTGATGCCTGGTTCATCATTTTCCTTCCGGAGCGCACATACGCATTGCATATCACATCTCGCATATCATACCATGTTTTGCATCATGTTGATTGTGCATTGCACCGTGATTTATTGTGGTTCCTTTGTTTGTGTTGTTGCTTTGGGTAGAGCCAGGAGACGAGTACGTGAACGAGGAACCTGTTGAGAACGCTTACAAGGATTAAGCTTTCGACAACTCTGAGAACATTGCAGGCAAGATGACCATACCTCGAAATCACTTCTATCTTTGCTATGCTAGTTGCTCGCTTCTTTGCTATGCCTATGCTGCGATGCCTACCACTTGCTATATCATGCCACCCATATTGCCATGTCAGCCCTAACCATCCTTTCCTAGCAAACCGTTGTTTGGCTATGTTACCGCTTTGCTCAGCCTCTTATAGCGCTGCTAGTTGCGGTGAAGTGAAGTTTGTTCCTTGTTGAACATGGAGATGTTGTTCCTTGTTGGAACATGTTTACTTGTTGGGGATATCACAATATATATATCTGCTCTAATTAATACATCTATATATTTGGTAAGGGTGGAAGGCTCGCCTTATGCCTAGTGTTTTGTTCCACTCTTGCCACCCTAGTTTCCGCCATACCGTGTTATGTTCCTTGAATTTTGCGCTCTTTACACTGGTTGGGTGATTTATGGACCCCTTGACAGTTCGCTTTGAATAAGACTCGCCCAAAGAAGGCCCAACTTTGGTTTTACCATTTGTCGCCAAGCCTTTTCCCCGGTTTTCGCGAGCCCGAGGGTCATCTTATTTTAAACCCCGGCCGGTGCTCCTTCGAGCGTTGGTCCAAACTAGAGCATCAGGCGGACCATTCCTCGCAACTTGGATTACGCTGTTCTCAGACGCTTCGCTTATCCGGTGTGCTCGAGAACGAGATATGTGCAGCTCCTATCGGGATTTGTCGGCACATTCGGGCGGCTTTGCTGGGTCTTGTTTTATTGTCTGTCAAATGTCTTGTAGTCCGGGATTCCGAGATTGATCGGGTCTTCCCGGTAGAAGGAATATCCTTCGTGAATCGTGAGAGCTTATAATGGGCTGTTGGGACACCCCGCAGGTAATATCTTTCAAAGCCGTGCCATGTTATGAGGCGATGGGAATTTGTTAATGTCCGTTGTAGAAAACCCAAAGTTGACCTCAAATAAAATACACATCAACTGCGTGTAGTAACTGTGATGGTCTCTTCTCGGAGTCCGGAAGTGAACACGGTGTTGGAGTTATGTCCGACGAAGTAGTTCAGATCACTTCTTGATCGCTACTAGTTTCACGTCCTGCTTTGCTTCTCTCTCGCTTCTTTTGCGATGTAGCCACCATATATGCTAGTCGCTTGCTGCAGCTCCACTTTACTACTCATCCTTCCTATAAGCTTAAATAGTCTTGATCTCGCGGTGTGAGATTGTCGAGTCCCCGTGACTCACGTGATACTTCCAAAACAGTTGCGGTGCCGACGATGCCAAAGGTGTGACTCAACCGAGCTCAAGTGGAGTTCGACGAGGAACGTGGTCACATTATGTGTCTTTTCCTCGATGATCAGTATCGGTGCCTCAGCTTGGGACGATTCGGGATCCGTAGCATTTGGGGTATCTTCTTTTATTTTGGTTCCGTAGTCGGACCTTGAGTGTACTCAATGATGGATGTTTATTTATGTATTGTGTGAAGTGGCGATCGAAGCCAACTATGTATCTCTTTCCTTATTTATTACATGGGTTGTGTGAAGATTACCTCACTTGCGACATTGCTTTCAATGCGTTATGTTTCTAAGTCGTGCCTCGACACGGGAGATATAGCCGCATCGGGGCGCTATAAGTTCAATGTGCCATGCTTTACGGCTTAGAACCGGACTTCAACGATGTTTTGAACGTCATGGAGCATATGAGATGTTCCAGGAGTTGAAGTTAATATTTCAAGCAAATGCCCGGATTGAGAGATATGAAGTCTCCAATAAGTTCTACAACCGTAAGATGGAGGAGAATTGTTCGTCAAGGAGCATATACTCGTAATGTCCGGATATAACAATCACTTGATTCAACCGGGAGTTAATCTTCCGGATGATAGTGTCATTGACAGAATTCTTCAATCATCGCCACCAAGCTACAAGAGCTTCGGATGGATAAGACGATTCCCAGCTCTTCGCAATGCTAAAGGTCATGGAGGTAGAAATCAAGAAGGAGCATCAAGTGTTGATGGTCAACAAGACCACCAGTTTCAAGAAAAGGGTAAAGGGAAGAAGAAGGGGAACTTAAAGAAGAACAGCAAACAAGTTGCTACTCAGAGAAGAAACCCAAGTCTGGACCTAAGCTCGAGACCGAGTGCTTCACCGCAAAACAGATCGTCAATCGGAAACGGAACTGCCCCAAGTATTTGGCGGATAAGAAGGATGGCAAGGTGAACAAAGGTATATGTGATATACATGTTATTGATGTGTACCTTACTAATGCTCGCAGAGCACCTGGTATTTGATACCGGTTCTGCTAATATTTGCAACTCAAAACAGAACTACGAATTGCTTAAGATTGGCTAAGGACGACGTGACGACGCGCATGGAATGGTTCCAAAGTCGATGTGATCGCTGGTCGGCATGCTACCTCTACATCTACCTTTGGGATTAGTTTTAGACCTGAATAATTGTTATTTGGTGCCGCCATGAGCATGAACATTATATCTGGATCTTGTTTGATGCGAGACGGTTATTCATTTAAATCAAGAATAATGGTTGTTCTATTTATATGAGTAATATCTTTATGGTCATGCACCCTTGAAGAGTGGTCTATTTTTGTTGAATCTCGATAGTAGTGATACACATATTCATAATATTGAAGCCAAAAGATGCAGAGTTGATAATGATAGTGCAAATTATTTGTGGTACTACCGCTTAGGTCATATTGGTGTAAAGCGCATGAAGAAACTCCATATTGATGGACTTTTGAAACCACTTGATTATGATTCACTTAGTACTTGTAACCGTGCCTCATGGGCAAGATGACTAAAACGCCATTCTCCTAACTATGGAGCAAGCAACAGATTTGTTGGAAATCGTATATACAAATGTATGTTATCCGATGAATGTTGAGGTCATGGGGTATCGTTATTTTCTCACCTTCATTAAATGATTTAAGCAGATATGGGTATATCTACTTAATGAAACATAAGTCTGAAACATTTGAAAAGTTCAAAGAATTTCAGAGTGAAGTTGAAAATCATCGTAACAAGAAAATAAAGTTTCTACGATCTTATCATGGAGGAAAATATGTAAGTTACGAGTTTGGTCTTCATTTGAAACAATGCGGAGTAGTTTCAGAACTCACGCCACCCTAACACCACAAACAGTAATGGTGTGTCCAAACGTCAGAATCGTATTTCACTAGATATGGTGCGATCTATGATGTCTCTTATCGATTTACCGCTATCGCTTTATGTTATGCTTTAGAGACGGTTGCATTCACGCTAAATAGGGCACCATCGAACTGCTGAGAGAACGCCTTATGAACTCGGGTTTGGCAAGAAACCAAAGTTGTCGCTTCTTAAAGTTTGGGGCTGCGATGCTTATGTGAAAAAGCTTCAACCTGATAAGCTCGAACCCAAATCGAGAAATGTGTCTTCATAGGATACCCAAAGGAAACTGTTGGGTACACCTTCTATCACAGATCCGAGGCAAGACTTTTGTTGCTAAATGGATCCTTTTAGAGAAGGAGTTTCTCTTGAAAGAAGTGAGGGGAGGAAAGTAGAACTTGATGAGGTAATCAGTACCTGCTCCCTTATGGAAAGTAGTTCATCACGTAAACCGTTCCCGTGACACCTACACCAATTAGTGAGGAAGTTAATGATGATGATCATGAAACTTCGATCAAGTTGTTAATGAACCTCGTGAGGTCAACCAGAGTAAGATCCGCACCAGAGTGGTACGGTAACCCTGTTCGGAGGTTATGTTACTAGACCATGACGAACCCACGAACTATGAAGAAGCGACGGTGAGCCCAGATTCGTGAAATGGCCCGAGGCCATGAAATCTGAGATGGGATCCATGTATGAGAACAAAGTGTGGACTTTGGTCGACTTGCTCGGATGATCGCAAGCCATTGAGAATAAATGGATCTTCAAGAAGAAGACCGACGCCGACGGTAATATTATCATCTATAAAGCTCGACTTGTATGTAAAGGTTTTCACAAGTTCATGGATTGACCACGATGAGACTTTCTCACCAGAGCGATGCTTAAGTCCGTCCAAATCATGTTAGTAATTGCCGATTTCATGATTATGAAATTTGGCAAATGGATGTCAAACCTGCATTCCTGAATGGATTTGGAAGAAGAGTTGTATATGATGCAACCGGAAGGTTTTGTCGATCCAAAGGAGCTAACAAAGTGTGCAAGCTCCATGACCCATTTATGGACTGGTGCAAGCCTCTCGAGTTGAATAAACGCTTTGATAGTGTGATCAAAGCATTTGGTTTTATACTTTTGGAGAAGCCTCAGATTTACAAGAAAGTGAGTGGGAGCTCAGAGCATTTCGATATTATATGTGGATGACATATTGCTGATTGGAAATGATATATAATTTCGGATAGCATAAAGGGATACTTGAATAAGAGTTTTTCATGAAGGACCTCGTGAAGTTGTTTATATATTGGGCATCAAGATCTATATAGATAGATCAAGACGCTTAATTGGACTTTCACAAAGCACATATCTTGACAAAGTTTTGAAGAAGTTCAAATGGATCAAGCAAAGAAAGTGTTCTTGCCTCGTTACAAGGTGTGAAGTTGAGTAAGACTCAATGCCCGACCACCGCAGAAGATAGAGAGAAGATGAAAGATGTTCCTATGCTTCACCATAGGCTCTATCATGTATGAAATGCCGTGTACCGACCTGATGTGTGCCTTGCTATAAGTCTAGCAGGAGGTACCAAAGTAATCCAAGAGTGGATCATCGGACAGCGCAAGAACATCCCAAATACATGAAAAGGACTAAGGATACGCTTCGCTTATGGAGGTGACAAAGAACTAGTCGTAAATGGTTACGCCGATGCAAGCTTGACATCGATCCGGACGATTCTAAATCGCAAACAAGATACGTGTTTACATTGAACGGTGGAGCCGTCATTGGTGCAGCTCTAAACAAAGCGTTGTGGCGGGTTCTACGGTGAAGCGGAGTACATAGCGGCTTCGGAAGCAACAAATGAAGGAGTTTGGATGAAGGAGTTCATATCCCATCTAGGTGTCATACCTAGTGCATCGGGTCCAATGAAAATCTTTGTGACAATATCGGTGCAATTGCCTTGGCAAAGGAATCCAGATTTCACAAGAGAACCAAGCACATCAAGAGACGCCTAACTCCATCCGGATCTAGTCCGTGGGAGACATAGAAATTTGCAAGATACATACGGATCTGAATGTTGCACTCCATTGACTAAGCCTCTTCCACGAGCAAAACATGATCAACACCAAGGCTCCATGGGTGTTAGAATCATTACGTAATCTAGATTATTTACTCTAGTGCAAGTGGGAGATCAAGGAAATATGCCCTAGAGGCAATAATAAAGTTATTATTTATTTCCTTATATCATGATAAATGTTTATTATTCATGCTAGAATTGTATTAACCGGAAACATAATACATGTGTGAATACATAAACAAACAGAGTGTCACTAGTATGCCTCTACTTGACTAGCTCGTTGATCAAAGATGGTTATGTTTCCTAGCCATTGACATGAGTTGTCATTTGATTATCTGGATCACATCATTAGGAGAATGATGTGATTTTCTTGACCCATTTCATTAGCTTAGCACCATCGCTTAGTATTCTGCTATTGCTTTCTTCATGACTTATACATGTTCCTATGGTTGTGGTGCAAACTTAGCAAAGGCATCCAAACCCCATGATGTGATACACTCTTTCACATAAGCCTACTTATATCTTCCTCAAAACAGCCACCATACCTACCTATTATGACATTTCCATAGCCATTCCAAGATATATTGCCATGCAACTTCCACCGTTCTGTTTTATTATGACACATATCATCATTGTCATATTACTTTGCATGATCATATAGTTGGCATAGTATTTGTGTCTTGGACACCATTCATATTTTTTATACATGTCATGCTAGATCATTGCACATCCCGGTACACCGTCATAGGCATTCACATCGAGTCATATTTTTGTTCTAGTATCGAGTTGTAATTCTTGAGTTGTAAGTAAATAAAAGTGTGATGATCATAACTATTAGAGCATTGTCCCATGTGAGGAAAGGATGATGGAGACTATTATTCCCCACAAGTCGGATGAGACTCGGACAAAAATATGAAAATATAAAAAGAGGCGAAGAGCCCAACAAAAATTGAGAGAAAAGAGAGAAGGGACAATGTTACTATCGTTTTTCCACACTTGTGCTTCAAAGTAGCACCATGTTCTTCATGATAGAGAGTCTCATATTTTGTCACTTCCATATATTACTAGTGGGAATTTTTCATTATAGAACTTGGCTTGTATATTCCAATGATGGGCTTCCTCAAACGCCGTAGGTCTTCATGGGCAAGCAAGTTGGATGCACACCCACTTAGTTTTCTTCTGAGCTTTCTGATACGTATCCAATGTATCTACTTTTTCTCACGCTTTTCCTCTTGTTTTGGACTCTAATTTGCATGATTTTAATGAAACTAACCCCGGACTGATGTTGTTTTCAGCAGAACTACCATGGTGTTGTTTTTGTGCAGAAATAAAAGTTCTCGGAATGAAATGAAACTTTGCGAGGATTTTTTATGGAATAAAAGAGAATTACTGGAGCCAAGACCCACCAGAGAGGGGCCCCTGGGTCGGCACAACCCACCAGGGCGCGCCCCCTCTCCTAGCGCATCCAGGTGGGTTGTACCCACCTGATGGCCCCGCAGACGATCCCCCTGATACTATAAAATCACATTATTTCAGGAAAACAATCAGGGAGAAAGAATTATCGCATTCCACAAGACGGAGCCGTCGCCAAGCCCTGTTCTTCCTCGGGAGGGCAGATCTAGAGTTCGTTTGGGGCTCCGGAGAGGGGGGTCTTCGTTCTTCGTCATCACCAACCCATCTCCATCGCCAATTCCATGATGCTCCCCACCGGGAGTGAGTAATTCCATCGTAGGCTCGCTGGTCGGTGCGGAGTTGGATGAGATTCATCATGTAATCAAGTTAGTTTCGTTAGGCTTGATCCCTAGTATCCACTATGTTCTTAGATTGATGTTGCTATGACTTTGCTATGCTTAATGATTGTCAATTTGGGCCCAGATGCCATGAACTCAGATCTGAACCGTTTATGAATTCATCATTATATCCATGTTTTAGATCCGATCTTGCAAGTTATAGTTACCTACTACATGTTATGATCCGGCAACCCCGGAGTGACAACAACCGGGCCCACTCCTGGTGATGACCGTAGTTTGAGGAGTTCATGTATTCACTATGTGTTAATGTTTTGTTCCGGTACTCTATTAAAAGGAGGCCTTAATATCCCTTAGTTTCCAATATGGACCCCGCTGCCACGGGAGGGTAGGACAAAAGATGTCATGCAAGTTCTTTTTGAAGGAAATATGCCCTAGAGGCAATAATAAAGTTATTATTTATTTCCTTATATCATGATAAATGTTTATTATTCATGCTAGAATTGTATTAACCAGAAACATAATACTTGTGAATACATAGACAAACAGAGCGTCACTAGTATGCCTCTACTTTACTAGCTCGTTGATCAAAGATGGTTATGTTTCCTAGCCATTGACATGAGTTGTCATTTGATTAACGGGATCACATCATTAGGAGAATGATGTGATTGACTTGACCCATTCCGTTAGCTTAGCACACGATCGTTTAGTATTCTGCTATTGCTTTCTTCATGAATTATACATGTTCCTATGACTATGAGATTATGCAACTCCCGTTTACCGGAGGAACAGTTTGTGTGCTACCAAACATCACAACGTAACTGGGTGATTATAAAGGTACTCTACAGGTGTCTCCAAAGGTACTTATTGGGTTGGCGTATTTCGAGATTAGGATTTGTCACTCCGATTGTCGGAGAGGTATCTCTGGGCCCTCTCGGTAATGCACATCACTTAAGCCTTGCAAGCATTGCAACTAATGAGTTAGTTGCGGGATGATGTATTACAGAATGAGTAAAGAGACTTGCCGATAACGAGATTGAACTAGGTATTGAGATACCGACGATCGAATCTCGGGCAAGTAACATACCGACGACAAAGGGAACAACATATGTTGTTATGCGGTCTGACCGATAAAGATCTTCGTAGAATATGTGGGAGCCAATATGAGCATCCGGGTTCCGCTATTGGTTATTGACCAGAGACGTGTCTCGGTCATGTCTACATAGTTCTCGAACCCGTAGGGTCCGCACGCTTAATGTTTCGATGACATTTATATTATGAGTTTATATGTTTTGATGTACCGAAGGTTGTTCGGAGTCCCGGATGTGAACACGGACATGACGAGGAGTCTCGAAATGGTCGATACATGAAGATTGATATATTGGAAGCCTATGTTTGGATATCGGAAGTGTTCCGGGTGAAATTGGGATTTTACCGGAGTACCGGGAGGTTACCGGAACCCCCCGGGGGTTAATGGGCCTTAGTGGGCCTTAGTGGAGAAGAGGAGAGGCGGCCAGGGCAAGGACCGCACGCCCCTCCCCCTAGTCCTAATAGGACAAGGAGAGGGGGGCGGCGCCCCCCTTTCCTTCCTCTCTCCCTCCTCCTTCCCCCCTTCTCGTACTCCAACTAGGAAAGGAGGGAGTCCTACTCCCGGTGGGAGTAGGACTCCTCCTGGCGCGCCTCCTCCTGGCCGTCCGCCTCTCCCTCCCTTGCTCCTTTATATACGGGGGCAGGGGGCACCCCATAGACACAACAATTGGTCTCTTGATCTCTTAGCCGTGTGCAGTGCCCCCTCCACCATAATCCACCTCAATAATATCGTAGATGTGCTTAGGCGAAGCCCTGCGTCGGTAGAACATCATCATCGTCACCACGCCATTGTGCTGATGGAACTCTCCCTCAAAGCTTGGCTGGATTGGAGTTCGAGGGACGTCATCGAGTTGAACGTGTGCAGAACTCGGAGGTGCCGTGCGTTTGGTACTTGATCGGTCGGATCGTGAAGACGTACGACTACATCAACCGCGTTGTGCTAACGCTTTCGCTTTTCGGTCTCACGAGGGTGCGTGGACAACACTCTCCCCTCTCGCTATGCATCACCATGATCCTGTGTGTGCGTAGGAATTTTTTGAAATTACTCGTTCCCCAGCGATGGCATCCGAGCCTGGTTTTATGCGTAGATGTTATATGCATGAGTAGAACACAAGTGAGTTGTGGGCGATACAAGTCATACTGCTTACCAGCATGTCATACTTTGGTTCGGCGGTATTGTTGGATGAAGCGGCCCGGACCGACATTACGCGTACGCTTACGCGAGAGTGGTTCTACCGACGTGCTTTGCACACAGGTGGCTGGCGGGTGTCAGTATCTCCAACTTTAGTTGAACCGAGTGTGGCTACGCCCGGTCCTTGAGAAGGTTAAACATCACTAACTTGACAAACTATCGTTGTGGTTTTGATGCGTAGGTAAGAATGGTTCTTGCTCAGCCTGTAGCAGCCACGTAAAACTTGCAACTACAAAGTAGAGGACGTCTAACTTGTTTTTGCAGGGCATGTTGTGATGTGATATGGTCAAGACATGATGCTATATTTTATTGTATGAGATGATCATGTTTTGTAACCGAGTTATCGGCAACCGGCAGGAGCCATATGGTTGTCGCTTTATTGTATGCAATGCAATCGCCCTGTAATGCTTGACTTACCACTAAGCGGTAGCGATAGTCGTAGAAGCATAAGTTGACGAGACAACAACAATGCTACGAAGGAGATCAAGGTGTCGTGCCGGTGACGATGGTGATCATGACGGTGCTTCGGAGATGGAGATCACAAGCACAAGATGATGATGGCCATATCATATCACTTATATTGATTGCATGTGATGTTTATCTTTTGTGCATCTTATCTTGCTTTGATTGACGGTAGCATTATAAGATGATCTCTCACTAAATTATCAAGGTATAAGTGTTCTCCACGAGTATGCACCGTTATGAAAGTTCTTCGTCTTTGAGACACCACGTGATGATCGGGTGTGATAGGCTCTACGTTCAAATACAACGGGCGCAAAACAGTTGCACACGCGGAATACTCAGGTTAAACTTGACAAGCCTAGCATATGCAGATATGGCCTCGGAACACTGAGACCGAAAGGTCAAGCGTGAATCATATAGTAGATATGATCAACATAGTGATGTTCACCATTGAAACTACTCTATCTCTCGTGATGATTGGACATGGTTTAGTTGATATGGATCACGTGATCACTTAGAGGATTAGAGGGATGTCTATCTAAGTGGGAGTTCTTAAGTAATATGATTAATTGAACTTAAATTTATCATGAACTTAGTACTGATAGTATTTTGCTTGTCTATGTTGATTGTAGATAGATAGCCCGTCTTTGTTGTTCCGTTGAATTTTAATCGTTCCTTGAAAAGCAAAGTTGAAAGATGATGGTAGCAATTACACGGACTGGAGTGCAGAACGAGGATTATCCTCATTGCTGCACGTAAGAATTACGTCTGGAAGCACCGCTAGGTGCCGGACCTCTTGAGGAGAAACACCAGATGTTATGAGCGTCTGGCGTAAAGCTGATGACTACTCGATAGTTACATGCGCCCGATCGGCTATATCTCCCACGTGTCGAGGCACGACTTAGAGGCATAACCGCATTGAAAGCAATGCCGCAAGTGAGGTAATCTTCACACAACCCATGTAATAAATAAGGGAAAGAGACTGGCTTTCTCAGCACAAAGCTCAGCTTGATTGTGCTGCCAGGGAAATTCAATTGACTCACTCTTCTAATGATGTGATCATCTATGCCGCTCGTGATGAAACCATTCGGTTGTTTTCTCTAAATGAGAAGGGCGAACTGAATGCTATCTCTCAGATTCCAGTCGTTTGTGAGTACCAAGATGTCTTTCCAGAAGAGCTTCCGGGTATGCCTCCTCATCGGCCAGTTGAGTTCGTTATCGATCTTGAGCACGCATCGAACCCGCTTACAAGCGTCCTTACAAGCTTGGACCTGATGAGCTGAAGGAATTGAAGAAGCAGCTCGATGAACAAGAGCGTCTGGGTTTGATCAGACCGAGTTCATCTCCTTGGGGTTGTGGTGTTCTTTTTGTCCAGAAGAAGGATGGCACGGACCGACTTTGCGTTGATTACCGTCCATTGAATAAGAAGACAATCAAGAACAAGTATCCACTTCCCAACATCAATGAGCTTTTCGAGCAACTCAAAGGTGCTAAAGTGTTCTCCAAGCTTGACCTTCGTATGGGGTATCATCAGTTCGCATTACGTGAACAAGATATTCCCAAGACAAAGATTCGAACAAGCTTTGGTTCTTATGAATATCTTGTCATGTCTTTCGGCCTTGTCAATGCTCCTCCAACATTCTCTCGGATGATGAACTTCATATTAAACCCCTACACCAATGAATTCGTCTTGGTCTATCTTGATGATATTTTGGTCTTCTCCAAGAATAAGAAGGATCATGCCAAACATTTGCGATTGGTGCTAGACAAGCTCGAGAGTACCAATTCTATGCGAAGTTCTCCAAATGTGAATTTTGGCTTGATGAAGTGCTTTATCTTGGTCATATCATCTCCGCTTAAGGGCATCATTGTTAATCCCGAGAAGGTGTCCGCAATTGTGAATTGGGAACCTCCTCGTAATGTCAAGCAGACTCCGTAGTTTTCTTGGTCTTGCAAGCTATTGCGAAGATTCGTTGAGAACTTCTCCAAGATTGCAAAGCCTCTTTCCAACCTCCTCCGAAAGCATGTGAAATATGTCCGGTCTCCACGAGTGTGACGTTGCTTTCAATACCCTCAAAGAGAAACTCGTCACAGCTCTGTCTTGACTCCTCTGATGAATCCAAGCCATTTGAAGTTTTCTCGTGATGCTTCTCTTCAAGGTCTCGGTCTGTGTTAATGCAAGAGAAGAGAGTTGTGGCTTATACCTCTCGCCATTGAAGCCCAACGAAAAGAACTACCCCACTCACGATCTTGAGTTGGCGGCAGTTGTCCATGCATTGATAACGTGGAGACATCTCTTGTTGGGAAGGAAAGTGGACATTTTCACCGATCACAAGAGTCTCAAGTACATCTTCACTCAGCCCAACCTCAACCTCGAGCAGACTCGATGGGTGAAATGATTCAAGAGTACAACCCAAGTATTGAATATACTCCGGCAAAGCCAATGTCATTGCAGATGCTTTGAGCAGAAAGCTTATCGCAATCTAATCCTCAAGCCCTTTCACCGGATCTCTATGAAGCTTTCCATGAGCTGAATCTTCAAGTTGTTCCTCAAGGCTTTCTTGCCAACCTCATAGTCTCTCCTACTTTGGAAGATCAGATTCGTGAGGCTCAACTTCGATACCATGGTGAAAAAGGTGAAGCGTGGTATCGACAAGGGCATTTCCAAGTATAAGTGCTTCCACGTCGATGACAAAGACACTCTTTTCTTTGAGGACGGATTGTGGTTCCTAAGGGTGATCGAGAAAAGTCATTATGAGCGAGGCTCACAATTCGCTTCTATCCATTCATCCAGGAAATGCGAAGATGTACCATGACCTCAAGCAGTCATATTGGTGGACTCGAATGAAGCGAAAATTGCTCAATTCGTGAATGAGTGTGATGTCTGCAGAAGAGTGAAAGCGAACACCAAAGACCAGCTGGTCTCCTCCAACCTCTTGCTATTCCAGAGTGGAAGTTTGATCATATCGAGATGGACTTAGTGACTGGTTTTCCTAAGTCAAGCGTGGAAATGATGCTATCTTCGTTGTCATTGACAAGCTTACTAAAGTGGCTCATTTTCTTCCTATCAAAGAATCCATCACAGCAGCTCGGTTGGCGAGCTATACACCTCCAGATTGTCTCTTTGCGGCATTCCACAAGTGATCTCTTGAGACCGTGGCAGCATCTTTACCTCCAAGTTTTGGGATTCTTTTCAAGGCCATGGGCACCAACATTCGTTTCAAAGACACTTTCCATCCTCAAACAAGTGGCCAAGTCGGCGAGTTAATCAAATCCTTGAAGATATGCTCGGGGCTTGTGTCATTTCTTCGGTATGAAGTGGGAAGATTGTCTTCCATATGCCGAAGTTCTCCTACAACAACAACTTCCAAGCGAGTTCGGCAAGGCCCCATTCGAAATTCTCTATGGCGTAAAGTGTCGTACTCCTCTCAATTGGTGCAGAGACAGTGAGCGCCAACTTCTTGGCAATGACTTGATCACGAAGCGGAAGAAATGTGCAAAGTCATTCGTGAGAATCTCAAAGCCGCATAATCGCGCGGAAGAGCTATTATGATGATAAGCACCGTGATGTGGCTTTTGAAATCGGAGACCATGTCTACCTCCGCGTCTCTCCAAGGAAAGGCACTCGTCCGCCCGGTATCAAAGGGAAGCTTGCCCCTAGATCGTGGGTCCTTTCAAGATCATTGGAAAAGAGGCGATCTCGCCTATCAACTTGAGCTTCCATCCAACTTTGCAAGCGTGCACGATGTGTTTCACGTGTCACAGCCTTCGCAAGTGCTTCAAGACTCTGAAAGCACTATCAACTTCAAGAAATTGACCTTCAAGAAGATCTCTCTTATCATGAGCACCCGTTGCCATTCTTGAAGAAACCGAGCGCCAAGACTCGCAACAAGTCAATCAAATTCCGAAAGTGAAGTGGTCACACCATTCCGACCGAGAAGCTACACGGGAGCGCGAGGATCACCTCCGTTCGAATATCCGGAGTTCTTTCAGTCCTAGATCTCGGGCGAGATCCTCTTGTAGTGGTGGAGTGTTGTAACACCCCGAAGTAACTTTCCATATTTGTAACTCCAACTCTTGCCATTTTCGGCATTGTGATATGACATTCCCTCCGTGGTTGGGTTTTCTTCATTTGCATTTTGTCCATGTCATGCATTTTATCATGTCATCATGTGCATCGCATTTGCATACGTGTTAGCCTCATGATTCCGAGCATTTTTCCCGTTGTCCGTTTTGCAATCCGACACTCCTATCTCCCCGGCGGTCCTTTTACGTTTTTCGTGTGCGGGTACTAAACCTTCTCGAAATGGACCGAGGTTTGTCTAGTGGCCTTGGTATATCACCGTAGACCACCGGTCAAGTTTGGTCATTTGGAGCTCGTTTGGTACTCCAACGGTTAACCGCACTCTCAAGAAAGGCCTCTTTTAAGTTGCAGCCCAACACCCCTTCAAAACAGCCCAATAACCCATCTAAGTCACTTCCATGCTCTCCGTCGTTCGATCACGATCGTGTGGTAAAACTACACCTCATTTGGACTCTCCTAGCTCCTCTATGCCTATTTAAACATCTCCCGTCCAAATCCGGATCATCCCCGAAACCCTAATTTTTCCCTCGCGCGGCGGACGTATCCGCCCGGCGCGGACCGTCGCCGCCGCCGCTCCAGCCAACAGAGCACGCCACGTGGCCCTCCGCCTCCTCCCCATGCTTCCGGGAGCCCATCCGGCCCGCCCGCCCGGTCGGGCCGCCGCCATGCCGCCATGAGAGCCCGCGCCTGCGGTCGCGCTGCCCGCCGCCTCTCCGCCGCCGCCCATTCCGCCGGCAGCGCCTTCCACTCGGCGCCGGCCACCCGCCCGCTTCCGATCGCCGCCCGCCGCCACACCGGCCGGCCCACCCTCCATGGCGCCGGCTCCTCCGGCCGGATCCGGCCGCCCCTCCTCCGGCTACCCTTCCGCCGCCGTTCGGCGAGATCCAATCGGGATCCTGCCATCCTCGGGTCAAGGCCATGTTGACTTCTCCCCCTCCTTTTCTTTCTCTAAGTTTTTCATCTCAATGAATTTTGTTGCATTTTTCTCGGTAGTGTATCTTTGCATCTGTAGGTCCATTTTGCGCATATAATATGTCGAAATGTTCATCTCGAAGAGTAGATCATTTCATCTCATTGCATCATTTTCATTTGAGCTCATCTTGATGCCCGAAATGCTGTTGGAAGAGTGCTATGTGATGTTAGTTTCGTTTCTTATGTAACTTGCACTTTATTATTTTGTCATGATTAATGTGTGCATCCTATGAATTTGTGTCCTACATGTGTTTTGAAATATGCCATGCCATCTTTCCAGGGGTGTATGCCATGTATTTTTGTGATCTATGTGGTGACTAGCACAAGCATGCAAAGTAGGTGTCCTGATGTTGCTGTTTTTCACCTGTTTAGTGATAATTTGATGCCATGTTAACTTGATGCTACCGAGAGATCTATGCATATTTTGAGATACTTCAGTAAGGATGTTTTGTTAAACATGTCTTGATCTATCCATCCATGCCTTTGTTTGCAATTATGGAGTGCCATAGCTTCAGTCAATCGAGCTCTACTTTTGCTATCAAATGTTTCTGGCAGATTGTTTACAGTTATTCAATTTTGCCAAGGTTGTTGTGGTTGATCCATGTATGCTATGTTATTGTTCTTGCCATGTATGTCTTCTATGCCATGTCTTCTTGATGTATGTATGCTTAGTTTATCATATAAGGCTCTGTAGTGAGTGCATTGAGCTTGTAAACATGCCTACTTGTTATCAGTTTTTGACATGTCATGTTGCTGAATCTGTTAACGAAACTTTCAATATTGACATGGGTGTTACTATATTTTCTGATCCTTTTTGGCTTATTGTCAGTAAGGGACTTTTGTTCTATGCTTTGAGTAGATTCATGCCATGCCATGTTTTGCTATTTTAAGGTCCTGTAGCATGTAGTTTTGCTGCTCTGAACATTGCAACCTGATGCTGTTTTTCCATGTCCAGCTGATATTTTGTGCACTTTTGCCATGCTTGTTTGAACCTGTTATGATGTGAACTAGCAGTAGCTCAGTGCTCATCCTTTGTCGAGCATCTTGTGTAGACCACTGCCATATACTTTGTTGGTACGTTTGGGTGCAGTAGCTTAATTAATTGTTGCTTGCTAAGTGACATCATCTTTGTTAATGGCAGATTTGCGCCATTCTTGTTTTGCTTGTCATTTCCAAACCGTGCATCCGATTCGGTGATCTTTATATCGATTTCAACGAAATCATCTCATCTTTCAGTGGCATACTTGGTTTGCCAAGTTGATGCCTGGTTCATCATTTTCCTTCGGGCCTTTATCGCATTGCATATCACATCTCGCATATCATACCATGTTTTGCATCATGTTGATTGTGCATTGCACCGTGATTTATTGTGGTTCCTTTGTTTGTGTTGTTGCTTTGGGTAGAGCCAGGAGACGAGTACGTGAACGAGGAACCTGTTGAGAACGCTTACAAGGATTAAGCTTTCGACAACTCTGAGAACATTGCAGGCAAGATGACCATACCCTCGAAATCACTTCTATCTTTGCTATGCTAGTTGCTCGCTCTTTTGCTATGCCTATGCTGCGATGCCTACCACTTGCTATATCATGCCACCCATATTGCCATGTCAGCCCCTAACCATCCTTTCCTAGCAAACCGTTGTTTGGCTATGTTACCGCTTTGCTCAGCCCTCTTATAGCGTTGCTAGTTGCAGGTGAAGCTGAAGTTTGTTCCTTGTTGGAACATGGAGATGTTGTTCCTTGTTGGAACATGTTTACTTGTTGGGGGATATCACAATATATATATCTGCTCTAATTAATACATCTATATATTTGGTAAAGGGTGGAAGGCTCGGCCTTATGCCTAGTGTTTTGTTCCACTCTTGCCACCCTAGTTTCCGTCATACCGGTGTTATGTTCCTTGAATTTTGCGTTCCTTACACGGTTGGGTGATTTATGGGACCCCCTTGACAGTTCGCTTTGAATAAGACTCGTCCAGCAAGGCCCAACTTTGGTTTTACCATTTGCCGCCTAAGCCTTTTCCCCGGGTTTTCGCGAGCAGAGGGTCATCTTATTTTAAACCCCGGCCGTGCTCCTTGACGTTGGTCCAAACTAGAGCACTGTCGGGACCATTCCTCGGCAACTTGGATTACGTCGGTTCTGTCGCTTCGCTTATCCGGTGTGCCACGAGAACGAGATATGTGCAGCTCCTATCGGGATTTGTCGGCACATTCGGTGGCTTTGCTGGTCTTGTTTTATTCTTTGTCGAAATGTCTTGTAGTCCGGGATTCGAGATTGATCGGGTCTTCCGGTAGAAGGAATATCCTTCGTTGACCGTGAGAGCTTATAATGGGCTAAGTTGGGACACCCTGCAGGTAATATCTTTGAAAGCCGTGCCGCGGTTATGAGGCAGATGGGAATTTGTTAATGTCGGTTGTAGAAAACCCAAAGTTGACCTCAAATAAAATACACATCAACGTGTGTAACCGTGATGGTCTCTTCTCGTGGTCCGGAAGTGAACACGATGTTGGAGTTATGTCGGCGTAAGTAGTTCAGGATCACTTCTTGATCGCTACTAGTTTCACGTCCGTGCTTTGCTTCTCTCCTCGCTCTCTTTTGCGATGTAGCCACCATATATGCTAGTCGCTTGCTGCAGCTCCACTTTACTACTCTGTCCTTCCTATAAGCTTAAATAGTCTTGATCTCGGGTGTGAGATTGTTTGAGTCCCGTGACTCACAGATACTTCAAAACAGTTGCGAGTGCCGCGCGATGCGGTCAGGTGACTCAACCGAGCTCAAGTGGGAGTTCGACGAGGCGTGGTCGTTACTATGTGTCTTTTCCTGATGATCGATCTTGGTGCCCGGTTGGGGACGATTCGGGATCATGTAGCATTTGGGGTATCTTCTTTTATTTTGGTTCCGTAGTCGGACCTTGAGTGTACTCTGAATGATGGATGTTTATTTATGTATTGTGTGAAGTGGCATTGTAAGCCAACTATGTATCTCTTTCCTTATTTATTACATGGGTTGTGTGAAGATTACCTCACTTGCGACATTGCTTTCAATGCGGTTATGCCTCTAAGTCGTGCCTCGACACGTGGGAGATATAGCCGCATCGGGGGCGTTACAAGTTCAGTGTGCCATGCTTTACGGCTTAGAACCGGGACTTCAACGATGTTTTGAACGTCATGGAGCATATGAGATGTTCCAGGAGTTGAAGTTAATATTTCAAGCAAATGCCCGGATTGAGAGATATGAAGTCTCCAATAAGTTCTACAACTGTAAGATGGAGGAGAATTGTTCTGTCAGTGAGCATATACTCAGAATGTCTGGATATAACAATCACTTGATTCAACTGGGAGTTAATCTTCCGGATGATAGTGTCATTGACAGAATTCTTCAATCACTGCCACCAAGCTACAAGAGCTTCGTGATGGATAAGACGATTCCCGAGCTCTTCGCAATGCTAAAGGCTGCGGAGGTAGAAATCAAGAAGGAGCATCAAGTGTTGATGGTCAACAAGACCACCAGTTTCAAGAAAAAGGGTAAAGGGAAGAAGAAGGGGAACTTAAAGAAGAACAGCAAACAAGTTGCTACTCAGGAGAAGAAACCCAAGTCTGGACCTAAGCACGAGGCTGAGTGCTTCTCTTGCAAACAGATGGTCCTTTGGAAGCGGAACTGCCCCAAGTATTTGGCGGATAAGAAGGATGGCAAGGTGAACAAAGGTATATGTGATATACATGTTATTGATGTGTACCTTACTAATGCTCGCAGAGCACTGGGTATTTGATCTTGGTTACATTGCTAATATTTGCAACTCAAAACAGAACTACTGAATTAGCGAAGATTGGCTAAGGACGACGTGACGATGCGCATGGAAATGGTTCCAAAGTCGATGTGATCATGGTCGGCATGCTACCTCTACATCTACCTTTGGGATTAGTTTTAGACCTGAATAATTGTTATTTGGTGCCAGCGTTGAGCATGAACATTATATCTGGATCTTGTTTGATGCGAGACGGTTATTCATTTAAATCGAAGAATAATGGTTGTTCTATTTATATGAGTAATATCTTTTATGGTCATGCACCCTTGAAGAGTGGTCTATTTTTGTTGAATCTCGATAGTAGTGATACACATATTCATAATATTGAAGCCAAAAGATGCAGAGTTGATAATGATAGTGCAAATTATTTGTGGTACTACCGTTTAGGTCATATTGGTGTAAAGCGCATGAAGAAACTCCATATTGATGGACTTTTGGAACCACTTGATTATGATTCACTTAGTACTTGCGAACCGTGCCTCATGGGCAAGATGACTAAAACGCCATTCTCCGGAACTATGGAGCAAGCAACAGATTTGTTGGAAATCGTACATACAAATGTATGTTATCCGATGAATGTTGAGGCTCGCGGCGGGTATCGTTATTTTCTCACCTTCACAAATGATTTAAGCAGATATGGGTATATCTACTTAATGAAACATAAGTCTGAAACATTTGAAAAGTTCAAAGAATTTCAGAGTGAAGTTGAAAATCATCGTAACAAGAAAATAAAGTTTCTACGATCTTATCATGGAGGAAAATATGTAAGTTACGAGTTTGGTCTTCATTTGAAACAATGCGGAGTAGTTTCGCAACTCACGCCACCCGGAACACCACAGCGTAATGGTGTGTCCAAACGTCGTAATCGTACTTCACTAGATATGGTGCGATCTATGATGTCTCTTACTGATTTACCGCTATCGTTTTGCGGTTATGCTTTAGAGACGGTTGCATTCACGTTAAATAGGGCACCATCGAAATCCGTTGAGAGAACGCCTTATGAACTCTGGTTTGGCAAGAAACCAAAGTTGTCGTTTCTTAAAGTTTGGGGCTGCGATGCTTATGTGAAAAAGCTTCAACCTGATAAGCTCGAACCCAAATCGGAGAAATGTGTCTTCATAGGATACCCAAAGGAAACTGTTGGGTACACCTTCTATCACAGATCTGGAGGCAAGACTTTTGTTGCTAAATCTGGATCCTTTTTAGAGAAGGAGTTTCTCTTGAAAGAAGTGAGTGGGAGGAAAGTAGAACTTGATGAGGTAACTGTACCTGCTCCCTTATGGAAAGTAGTTCATCACAGAAACCGGTTCCTGTGACACCTACACCAATTAGTGAGGAAGTTAATGATGATGATCATGAAACTTCAGATCAAGTTGTTACTGAACCTCGTAGGTCAACCAGAGTAAGATCCGCACTAGAGTGGTACGGTAACCCTGTTCTGGAGGTTATGTTACTAGACCATGACGAACCTACGAACTATGAAGAAGCGACGGTGAGCCCAGATTCCGTAAAATGGCCCGAGGCCATGAAATCTGAGATGGGATCCATGTATGAGAACAAAGTGTGGACTTTGGTCGACTTGCCCGATGATCAGCAAGCCATTGAGAATAAATGGATCTTCAAGAAGAAGACTGACGCTGACGGTAATATTACTGTCTATAAAGCTCGACTTGTGGCGAAAGGTTTTCGACAAGTTCATGGGATTGACCACGATGAGACTTTCTCACCCGTAGCGATGCTTAAGTCTGTCCAAATCATGTTAGCAATTGCCGCATTTCATGATTATGAAATTTGGCAAATGGATGTCAAAACTGCATTCCTGAATGGATTTCTGGAAGAAGAGTTGTATATGATGCAACCGGAAGGTTTTGTCGATCCAAAGGGAGCTAACAAAGTGTGCAAGCTCCAGCGACCCATTTATGGACTGGTGCAAGCCTCTCGCAGTTGGAATAAACGCTTTGATAGTGTGATCAAAGCATTTGGTTTTATACTTTTGGAGAAGCCTGTATTTACAAGAAAGTGAGTGGGAGCTCTGTAGCATTTCTGATATTATATGTGGATGACATATTGCTGATTGGAAATGATATATAATTTCTGGATAGCATAAAGGGATACTTGAATAAGAGTTTTTCGATGAAGGACCTCGGTGAAGTTGCTTATATATTGGGCATCAAGATCTATATAGATAGATCAAGACGCTTAATTGGACTTTCACAAAGCACATATCTTGACAAAGTTTTGAAGAAGTTCAAAATGGATCAAGCAAAGAAAGTGTTCTTGCCTGTGTTACAAGGTGTGAAGTTGAGTAAGACTCAATGCCCGACCACTGCAGAAGATAGAGAGAAGATGAAAGATGTTCCCTATGCTTCAGCCATAGGCTCTATCATGTATGAAATGCTGTGTACCAGACCTGATGTGTGCCTTGCTATAAGTCTAGCAGGGAGGTACCAAAGTAATCCAAGAGTGGATCACTGGACAGCGGCAAGAACATCCTGAAATACATGAAAAGGACTAAGGATACGTTTCTCGTTTATGGAGGTGACAAAGAACTAGTCGTAAATGGTTACGTCGATGCAAGCTTTGACACTGATCCGGACGATTCTAAATCGCAAACAAGATACGTGTTTACATTGAACGGTGGAGCTGTCAGTTGGTGCAGCTCTAAACAAAGCGTTGTGGCGGGTTCTACGTGTGAAGCGGAGTACATAGCGGCTTCGGAAGCAACAAATGAAGGAGTTTGGATGAAGGAGTTCATATCCGATCTAGGTGTCATACCTAGTGCATCGGGTCCAATGAAAATCTTTTGTGACAATACTGGTGCAATTGCCTTGGCAAAGGAATCCAGATTTCACAAGAGAACCAAGCACATCAAGAGACGCCTTCAACTCCATCCGGATCTAGTCCGTGGGAGACATAGAAATTTGCAAGATACATACGGATCTGAATGTTGCGAGACCCATTGACTAAGCCTCTTCCACGAGCAAAACATGATCAACACCAAGGCTCCATGGGTGTTAGAATCATTCTTGTGTAATCTAGATTATTTACTCTAGTGCAAGTGGGAGATCAAGGAAATATGCCCTAGAGGCAATAATAAAGTTATTATTTATTTCCTTATATCATGATAAATGTTTATTATTCATGCTAGAATTGTATTAACCGGAAACATAATACATGTGTGAATACATAAACAAACAGAGTGTCACTAGTATGCCTCTACTTGACTAGCTCGTTGATCAAAGATGGTTATGTTTCCTAGCCATTGACATGAGTTGTCATTTGATTAACGGGATCACATCATTAGGAGAATGATGTGATTTTCTTGACCCATTTCATTAGCTTAGCACACGATCGTCTAGTATTCTGCTATTGCTTTCTTCATGACTTATACATGTTCCTATGACTATGAGATTATGCAACTCCCGTTTACCAGAGGAACACTTTGTGTGCTACCAAACGTCACAACGTAACCGGGTGATTATAAAGGTTCTCTACAGGTGTCTCCAAAGGTACTTGTTGGGTTGGCGTATTTCGAGATTAGGATTTGTCACTCCGATTGTCGGAGAGGTATCTCTGGGTCCACTCAGTAATGCACATCACTATAAGCCTTGCAAGCATTGCAACTAATGAGTTAGTTGCGGGATGATGTATTACAGAACGAGTAAAGAGACTTGCCAGTAACGAGATGGAACTAGGTATTGAGATACCGACGATCGAATCTCGGGCAAGTAACATACCGATGACAAAGGGAACAACGTATGTTGTTATGAGGTCTGACCGATAAAGATCTTCGTATAATATGTGGGAGCTAATATGAGCATCCAGGTTCCGCTATTGGTTATTGACCAGAGACGTGTCTCGGTCATGTCTACATAGTTCTCGAACCCGTAGGGTCCGCACGCATAAAGTTTGATGACGGTTATATTATGAGTCTATGTGTTTTGATGTACCAAAGATAGTTCGGAGTTCCGGATATGATCATGGACATGACGAGGAGTCTCGAAATGGTCGAGACATAAATATTGATATATTGGAAGCCTATATTTGGATATCGGAAGTGTTCCGGGTAAAATCGGGATTTTACCGGAGTACCGGGGGTTACCGGAACACCCCGGGGTTTTAATGGGCCTACATGGGCCTTAGTGGAGAAGAGAAGGGGCGGCCAGGGCAGGCCGCGCGCCCCCTCCCCCTCTAGTCCGAATTGGACAAGGAGGGGGGGCCTTTCCTTTCTCTCTCCCTCCTCCTTCCCCCCTTCTCCTACTCCAACTAGGAAAGGAGGGAGTCCTACTCCCGGTGGGAGTAGGACTCCTCCTGGCGCGCCTCCTCCTGGCCGGCCGCCTCTCCCTCCCTTGTGAAGGAAATATGCCCTAGAGGCAATAATAAAGTTATTATTTATTTCCTTATACCATGATAAATGTTTATTATTCATGCTAGATTTGTATTAACCGGAAACATAATACATGTGTGAATACATAGACAAACAGATAGTCACTAGTATGCCTCTACAAGACTAGCTCATTAATCGAAGATGGTTATGTTTCCTAACCATAGACATGTGTTGTCATTTGATTAATGGGATCACATCATTAGGAGAATGATGTGATTGACATGACCCATTCCATTAGCTTAACACTTGATCGTTTAGTATGTTGTTAATGCTTTCTTCATGACCCATACATGTTCCTCGTAACTATGAGATTATGCAACTCCGTTTACGGAGGAACACTTTGGTACTACCAAACGTCACAACGAATCGGGTGATTATAAAGGAGTACTACGGTGTCTCCAAAGGTACTTGTTGGGTTGGCGTATTTGAGATTAGGTTTTGTCACTCCGATTGTCGGAGAGGTATCTCTAGGCCTTCTCGGTGATACACATCACTTAAGCCTTGCAAGCATTACAACTAATGAGTTAGTTGTAAGATGATGTATTACGGAACGAGTAAAGAGACTTACCGGTAACGAGATTGAACTAGGTATTGGATACCGACGATCGAATCTCGGGTAAGTAACATACCGATGACAAAGGGAACAACGTATGTCGTTATGCGGTTTGACCGATAAAGATCTTCGTTGAATATGTAGGAACCAATATGGGCATCCAGGTTCCGCTATTGGTTATTGACCGAGAATGGTTCTAGGTCATGTCTACATAGTTCTCGAACCCGTAGGGTCCGCACGCTTAACGCTTCGATGATGCTTCATTATGAGTTTATAAGTATTGATGCACGAAGGTTGTTCGAGTCCGGATGTGATCACGGACATGACGAGGAGTCTCAAATGGTCGAGACATAAAGATTGATATATTGAAGCCTACATTTGGACATCGGAAGTGTTCCGAGTGAAATCGAATTTACAGTACCGGAGGTTACCGAACCCCCGGGAACTACATGGGCCATAGTGGGCCTTGGAGGAAAGGAGAAAGGGCCAGCCCTAGGTGGCGCCCCCCTTCCCTAGTCCTATTAGGACTAGGAAAGGTGGGCCGCCCCTCTCTCTCTTTCCCCTCAGGAATCCTAATCCAACTAGGATTGGAGGGGAATCCTACTCCGGAGGGAGTAGGACTCCTTGGTCGCCTCCTCCCTTGGCCGCCACCTCCCCTTGGCTCCTTTATATCTGAGGCAGGGGGCACCCTAGAACACACAAGTTGATCTACGGATCGTTCCTTAGCCGTGTGCGGTGCCCCTTCCACCATATTCCACTTCGTCATATCGTCGTAGAGCTTAGGCGAAGCCTGCGCCGGAGAAGTCATATCGTCGCGAGCTTAGGCGAAGCCCTGCGTCGGTGGAGCATCAACATCGTCCACCACGCCGTCGTCTTGACGGAACTCATCCCGACACTTTGCTGGATCGAGTCCGGGATCGTCATCGAGCTGAACGTGTGCGAACTCGGAGGTGCCGTGACGTTCGGTGCTTGGATCGGTCGGATCGTGAAGACGTACGACTACATCAACCGCATTGTTATAACGCTTCCGCTTTCGGTCTACGAGGGTACGTGGACGGACACTCTTCCCTCTCGTTGCTATGCCATCACCATGGTCTTGCGTGTTCGTAGGAAAATTTTGAAATTACTACGTTCCCCAAAAGTGGCATCCGAGCCTGGTTTTATGCATTGATGTCATATGCACGAGTAGAACACAAGTGAGTTGTGGGCGATATAAGTCATACTGCTTACCAGCATGTCATACTTTGGTTCAGCGGTATTGTGAGATGAAGCGGCCCGACCGACATTACGCGTGACGCTTACGCGAGACTGGTTTCACCACTCCGAGCACTCGTTGCTTAAAGGTGACCGGCGGTGTCTCTCTCTCACTTTAGTTGAACCGAGTGTGGCTACGCCCGGTCCTTGCGAAGGTTAAAACAGCACCAACTTGACAAACTATCGTTGTGGTTTTGATGCGTGGTAAGAACGGTTCTTGCTCAGCCCGTAGCAGCCACGTAAAACTTGCAACAACAAAGTAGAGGACGTCTAACTTGTTTTTGCAGGGCATGATGTGATGTGATGTGGTCAAGACGTGATGCTATATTTTATTGTATGAGATGATCATGTTTTGTAACCGAAGTTATCGGCAATCGGCGAGAGCCATATGGTTGTCGCTTATTGTATGAAATGCAACGCCATGTAATTGCTTTACTTTATCACTAAGCGAGAGCGATAGTCGTAGAAGCAATAGTTGGCGAGACGACAACGATGCTACGATGGAGATCAAGGTGTCGCGCGGTGACAATGGTGATCATGACGGTGCTTGGCGATGGAGATCACAAGCACAAGATGATGATGACCATATCATATCACTTATATTGATTGCATGTGATGTTTATCCTTTATGCATCTTATCTTGCTTTGATTGACGGTAGCATTATAAGATGATCTCTCACTAAAATTATCAAGAAGTGTTCTCCACGAGTATGCACCGTTGCCAAAGTTCAGTAGTACCCGGACACCACGTGATGATCGGGTGTGATAAGTTCTACGTCCATCTACAACGGTGCAAAACAGTTGCACGCGCGGAATACTCAGTTAAACTTGACGAGCCTAGCATATAACAGATATGGCCTCGAACACGGAGACCGAAAGGTCGAACGTGAATCATATAGTAGATATGATCAACATAGTGATGTTCACCATTGAAACTACTCCGCCTCACGTGATGATCGGACATGGTTTAGTTGATTTGGATCACGTGATCACTTAGATGACTAGAGAGATGTCATCTAAGTGGGAGTTTTTAATATGATTAATTGAACTTAAATTTATCATGAACTTAGTACCGATAGTATTTTGCTTGTCTATGTTTACCGTAGATAGATGGCTCGTCTTTGTTGTTCCGTTGAATTTTAATGCGTTCCTTGAGAAAGCAAAGTTGAAAGATGATGGTAGCAATTACACGGATGGGTCCGTAACTTGAGGATTATCCTCATTGCTGCACGAAAAATTACGCCCCGGAAGCACCGCTGGGTGACAGAACTGCTGCAGTCTTGAGCCGAAGTTGTGAACGTCTGGCAAAGCAAAGTCGATGACTACTCAATAGTTCAGTGTGCCATGCTTTACGGCTTAGAACCGGGTCTTCAACGACGTTTTGAACGTCATGGAGCATATGAGATGTTCCAGAGTTGAAGTTAATATTTCAAGCAAATGCCCGGATTGAGAGATATGAAGTCTCCAATAAGTTCTATAGCTGCAAGATGGAGGAGAATAGTTCGTCGGTGAGCACATACTCAAAATGTCCGGTATAACAATCACTTAATTCAGCTGGAGTTAATCTTCCGGATGATAGTGTCATTGATGAATTCTCCAATCACGCCACCAAGCTACAAGAGCTTCGTGATGAACTATAATATGCAAGGGATGACTAAGACAATTCTCGAGCTCTTCGCGATGCTAAAAGCCATGGAGGTAGAAATCAAGAAAGAGCATCAAGTGTTGATGGTCAACAAGACCACTAGTTTCAAGAAAAGGGCAAAGGGAAGAAGAAGGAAACTTCAAAAGAACAGCAAGAAAGTTGCTGGTCAAGAGAAGAAACCCAAGTCTGGACCTAAGCACAAATCGAGTGTTTTACCGCAAGCGATCGACATTTGAAGCGGAACTGCCCCAAGTATTTGGCGGATAAAAAGGATGGCAAGGTGAACAAAGGTATATGTGATATACATGTTATTGATGTGTACCTTACTAGAGCTCGTAGTAGCACTGGTATTTGATACTTGGTTACATTGCTAATATTTGCAACTCAAAGCA
Organism: Aegilops longissima; assembly: GCA_021605205.1. Lineage (NCBI taxonomy): Eukaryota > Viridiplantae > Streptophyta > Magnoliopsida > Poales > Poaceae > Aegilops > Aegilops longissima. Next base: position 450,029,156 of record CM038678.1, read on the forward strand.
GGGACTACGGAATAGACGAGCAATCGGCAAAGGACGAGGTGACGATGCGCATGGGAAATGGTTCCAAAGTCAATGTGATCGCGATCGGCACGCTACCTCTACATCTACCTTCGGGATTAGTTTTAGACCTAAATAATTGTTATTTGGTGCCGGCGTTGAGCATGAACATTATATCTGGATCTTGTTTAATGCGAGACGGTTATTCATTTAAATCAGAGAATAATGGTTGTTCTATTTATATGAGTAATATCTTTTATGGTCATGCACCCTTGAAGAATGGTCTATTCTTGTTGAATCTCGACGGTAGTGATACACATTTCATAATGTTGAAGCCAAAAGATGCAGAGTTGATAATGATAGTGCAACTTATTTGTGGCACGCCGTTTAGGTCATATCGGTGTAAAACGCATGAAGAAACTCCATCTTGATGGGCTTCGGAATCACTTGATTATGAATCACTTGGTACTTGCGAACCGTGCCTCATGGGCAAGATGACCAAAACGCCATTCTCCGGAACTATGGGCGAGCAACCGATTTGTTGGAAATCATACATACCGATGTTTGTGGTCCAATGAATGTTGAGGCACGCATGGTATCGTTATTTTCTCACCTTCACAGATGATTTGAGCAGATATGGGTATATCTACTTAATGAAACACAAATCTGAAACATTTGAAAAGTTCAAAGAATTTCAGAATGAAGTGGAAAATCATCGTAACAAGAAAATAAAGTTTCTACGATCTGATCGTGGAGGAGAATATTTGAGTTATGAGTTTGGTTTACATTTGAAACAATGTGGAATAGTTTCGCAACTCACGCCACCCGGAACACCACAGAGAAATGGTGTGTCCGAACGTCGAATCGTACTTTACTAGATATGGTGCGATCTATGATGTCTATTTCGATTTACCGCTATCGCTTTGGGGTTATGCTTTAGAGACGGCCGCATTCACGTTAAATAGGACACCGTCAAAATCCATTGAGACGACGCCTTATGAACTGTGGTTTGGCAAGAAACCAAAGTTGTCGTTTCTTAAAGTTTGGGGCTGCGATGCTTATGTAAAGAAACTTCAACCAGATAAGCTCGAACCCAAATCGGAAAAATGTGTCTTCATAGGATACCCAAAGGAGATGTTGGGTACACCTTCTATCACAGATCTGAAGGCAAGATTTTCGTTGCTAAATTTGGATCCTTTCTAGAGAAGGAGTTTCTCTCGAAAGAAGTGAGTGGGAGGAAAGTAGAACTTGATGAGATAATCAGATCTGCTCCCTTATTGGAAAGTAGTTCATCACAAGAAATGGTTCTGTGACAACTACACCAATTAGTGAGGAAACTAATGATGATGATCATGAAGCTTGAGATCAAGTTACTACCGAACCTCGTGAGGTCAACTAGAGTAAAATACGCACTGAGTGGTACGGTAATCTTATTCGAAGTCATGTTACTTGACCATGGCGAACCTACAAACTATGAAGAAGCGATGGTGAGCCCAGATTCGCAAAATGGCTGGAAGCCATGAAATCTGAGATGGGATCCATGTATGAGAACAAAGTATGGACTTTGGTTGACTTGCCGATGATCGGCAAGCCATTGAAAATAAATGGATCTTTAAGAAGAAGACCGACGATGGTAATATAACTGTCTACAAAGCTCGACTTGTTGCGAAAGGTTTTCGACAAGTTCAAGGGGTTGACTACGATGAGACTTTCTCACCAGTGGCGATGCTTAAGTCTGTCCGAATCATGTTAGCAATTGCCGCATTTTATGATTATGAAATTTGGCAAATGGATGTAAAACTGCATTCTTGAATGGATTTCTAGAAGAAGAGTTGTATATGATGCAACCAGAAGGTTTTGTCGATCCAAAGGGTACTAACAAAGTGTGCAAGCTCCAACGATCAATTTATGGTCCAGTGCAAGCCTCTCGAGTTGGAATAAACGCTTTGATAGTGTGATCAAAGCATATGGGTTTATACAGACTTTTGGAGAAGCTCAGATTTACAAGAAAGTGAGTGGGAGCTCAGTAGCATTTCTAATATTATATGTGGACGACATATTATTGATTGGAAATGATATAGAATTTCTGGATAGCATAAAAGGATACTTGAATAAAAGTTTTCAATGAAAGACCTCGGTGAAGCTGCTTACATATTGGGAATCAAGATCTATAGAGATAGATCAAGACGCTTAATTGGACTTTCACAAAGCACATACCTTGATAAAGTTTTGAAAAAGTTCAAAATGTATCGTGCAAAGAAAGGTTTTTACCAGATATAAGGTGTAAGATTGAGTCATACTCAATGCCCGACCACAATGAGAAGATAGAGAGAAATGAAAGATGTTCCTATGCTTCAGCCATAGGCTCTATCATGTATGCAATGCTGTGTACCGACACTGACGTATGCTTAGCTGTAAGCTTGGCAGGAAGGTACCAAAGTAATCCAGAGTGGATCATCGGGACAGCGGTCAAGAACATCCCGAAATACCGAAAAGGACTAAGGATATGTTTCTCGTATATGGAGGTGACAAAGAGCTAGTCGTAAATGGTTACGTCGATGTAAGCTTTGACACCGATCCGGACGATTCTAAATCGCAAACCGGATCGTGTTTTTATTAAACGGTGGAGCTGTCGGTTGGTGCAGCTCTAAACAAAGCGTCGTGGCGGGATCTACATGTGAAGCGGAGTACATAGCTGCTTGAAGCAGCAAATGAAGGAGTCTGGATGAAAGAGTTCATTTCCGATCTAGGTGTCATACCTAGTGCATCGGGACCGATGAAGATCTTCCGTGACAATATGGTGCAATTGCCTTGGCAAAGGAATCCAGATTTCACAAGAGGACCAAGCATATCAAGAGACGCTTCAATTCCATTCGGGACCAAGTCCAAGTGGGAGACATAGAGATATGCAAAATACATACGGATCTGAATGTTGCGACCGTTGACTAAGCCTCTTCCACGAGCAAAACATGATCAGCACCAAGACTCCATGGGTGTTAGGATCATTACTTTGTAATCTAGATTATTGACTCTAGTGCAAGTGGGAGACTCAAGGAAATATGTCCTAGAGGCAATAATAAAGTTATTATTTATTTCCTTATACCATGATAAATGTTTATTATTCATGCTAGATTTGTATTAACCGGAAACATAATACATGTGTGAATACATAGACAAACAGATAGTCACTAGTATGCCTCTACAAGACTAGCTCATTAATCAAGATGGTTATGTTTCCTAACCATAGACATGTGTTGTCATTTGATTAATGGGATCACATCATTAGGAGAATGATGTGATTGACATGACCCATTCCATTAGCTTAACACTTGATCATTTAGTATGTTGTTAATGCTTTCTTCATGACCCATACATGTTCCTGTAACTATGAGATTATGCAACTCCGCTTACGGAGGAACACTTTGGTACTACCAAACGTCACAACGAATCGGGTGATTATAAAGGAGTACTACAGGTGTCTCCAAAGGTACTTGTTGGGTTGGCGATTTGAGATTAGGTTTTGTCACTCCGATTGTCGGAGAGGTATCTCTAGGCCTTCTCGGTGATACACATCACTTAAGCCTTGCAAGCATTACAACTAATGAGTTAGTTGTAAGATGATGTATTACGAACGAGTAAAGAGACTTACCGTAACGAGATTGAACTAGGTATTGGATACCGACGATCGAATCTCGGGTAAGTAACATACCGATGACAAAGGGAACAACGATGTCGTTATGCGGTTTGACCGATAAAGATCTTCGAGAATATGTAGGAACCAATATGGGCATCCGGTTCCGCTATTGGTTATTGACCGAGAATGGTTCTAGGTCATGTCTACATAGTTCTCGAACCCGTAGGGTCCGCACGCTTAACGCTTCGGCGATTCATTATGAGTTTATAAGTATTGATGCACCAAGGTTGTTCGAGTCCCGGATGTGATCACGGACATGACGAGGAGTCTCGAAATGGTCGAGACATAAAGATTGATATATTGAAGCCTACATTTGGACATCGGAAGTGTTCCGAGTGAAATCGAATTTATCGAGTACCGGAGGTTACCGAACCCCCGGAACTACATGGGCCATAGTGGGCCTTGGAGGAAAGGAGAAAGGGCCAGCCCTAGGTGGCCGCGCCCCCCCCCCTTCCCCTAGTCCTATTAGGACTAGGAAAGGTGGGCCGGCCCCCCTCTCTCTCTTTCCCCCGGAATCCTAATCCAACTAGGATTGAGGGGAATCCTACTCCCGAGGGAGTAGGACTCCTTGCGCGCCTCCTCCTTGGCCGCCACCTCCCCTTGGCTCCTTTATATCTGAGGCAGGGGCACCCTAGAACACACAAGTTGATCTACGGATCGTTCCTTAGCCGTGTGCGGTGCCCCTTCCACCATATTCCACTTCGGTCATATCGTCAGAGAGCTTAGGCGAAGCCTGCGCGGAGAAGTCATATCGTCATGAGCTTAGCGAAGCCCTGCGTCGGTGGAGCATCAACATCGTCACCACGCCGTCGTCTTGATGGAACTCATCCCGACACTTTGCCGGATCGAGTCCGGGATCGCCATCGAGTGAACGTGTGCGTAACTCGGAGGTGCCGTCGTTCGGTGCTTGGATCGGTCGGATCGTGAAGACGTCGACTACATCAACAGCGTTGTTATAACGCTTCGCTTTCGGTCTACGAGGGTACGTGGATGGACGCTCTTCCCTCTCGTTGCTATGCCATCACCATGGTCTTGCGTGTTCGTAGGAAATTTTTTGAAATTACTACGTTCCCCAACACCTTGCTCCTTTATATACGGGGGCAGGGGGCACCCCATAGACACAACAATTGATCTCTTGATCTCTTAGCCGTGTGCGGTGCCCCCTCCACCATAATCCACCTCGATAATATTGTAGTGGTGCTTAGGCGAAGCCCTGCGTCGGTAGAACATCATCATCGTCACCACGCCGTCGTGCTGATGGAACTCTCCCTCAAAGCTCGATTGGATCGGAGTTCGAGGGACGTCATCGAGTTGAACGTGTGCAGAACTCGGAGGTGTCGTGCGTTCGGTACTTGATCGGTCAGATCTTGAAGAGGTACGACTACATCAACCGCATTGTGCTAACGCTTCCGCTTTCGGTCTACGAGGGCACGTGGACAACACTCTCCCCTCTCATTGCTATGCATCACCATGATCCTGTGTGTGCGTAGGAATTTTTTTGAAATTACTACGTTCCCCAACACTTTTAATAAAGCACGTATGACTACTTACGGAATACATGCCTACATTGTATCGATGAACTGGAGCTAGTGTCGTATCGCCCTAGGTTATAACTGTCACATGATGAATATCATCCAACAAGTCACCGATCCAATGCCTATGAATTTATCTTATATTGTTTCTGCTAAGTTATCTGCTGCTATCATCATCAAGTTATACTTGCTACTTAAATTATCGCTATCATCATATCATATCGCTGTCATTGCTTGTCACTATTATCAAAACTATCAAACTACTTTGCTACTGATTACTTGCTGCAAATAATTAATCTCCAGGTGTGGTTGAATTGACAACTCAGCTGCTAATACCTTCAAATATTCTTTGGCTCCCCTTGTGTCGAATCTATAGATTTGGGTTGAATCTCTACCCTCGAAAACTGTTGCGATCCCCTATACTTGTGGGTTATCACTTTCATACACTTATATCTCTAGTGCATCCATTGCATGGCAATCCCTACTCCTTGCATTGACATCAATTGATGGGCATCTCCATAGCCCGTTGATTAGCCTCGTCGGTGAGACTTTCTCCCTTTTTGTTTTCTCCACACAACCTCCAACATCATATTTTATTCCACCTATAGTGCAATATCCATGGCTCATGCTCATGTATTGCGTGAGAGTTGAAAAAGCTGAAGCGCGCTAAAAAGTATGAACCAATTGCTTGGCTTGTCATCAGGGTTGTGCATGATAAATACTTTGTGTTAAGAAGATAGAGCATGGCGAGACTATATGATTTTGTATGGATAACTTTCTTTAGCCATGATATTTTGAGAAGACATGATTGCTTTTTAGTATGCTTGAAGTATTATTGTTTCTATGTCAATGTTAAAATTTAGTTTTGAATCTTATGGATATGAATATTCATGCCACATTAAGAAAGATTACATGATATACATGTTAGGTAGCATTCCACATCAAAAATTCTATTTCTACCATTTACCTACTCGAGGACGAGCAAGAATTAAGCTAGGGGATGCTTGATACGTCTCCAACGTATCTATAATTTTTTATTGTTCTTCGGGAGGAGGCTAGAAGAGCCATGAGGAGACAAGCTCGGAGAGCGCGCCCCCCAGGCTTGTGGGCCCACTGTTGCTCCTCCAGCCCTAATTCTTCTTCTATGAATAGTCAAATATTCCCCGTAGACCAGAGGACACACCATAAATACTTTTCCGCCGCCGCAAGTTTCTGTCCTCGTGAGATCCCATCTTGGGGCCTTTTCCTGTACTCCACCAGAGGGGGATTGGATCACGGAGGGCTTCTACATCAACCTTGCCGCCCTTCCGATGATGTGTGAGTAGTATATCACAGACCTACGAGTCCATAGCTAGTAGCTAGATGGCTTCTTCTCTCTCTTTGACCTTCAATACAATGTTCTCCTTGATGTTCTTGGAGATATATTCGATGTAATCTTCTTTTGCGGTGCGTTTGTTGAGATCCGATGAATTGTGGGTTTATGATCAGATTATCTATGAATATTATTTGAGTCTTCTATGAACTCTTTTATGCATGATTAAGATAGCTTTGTATTCTCTCTGATCTATTGATTTGGTTTGGCCAACTAGATTGATTTTTCTTGCAATGGGAGAGGTGCTTTTGTGTAGTGGGTTCAATCTTGCAGTGCTTATTCCCAGTGACAGAAAGAGACATGACACACATTTGTATTGTTGCCACTAAGGATAAAAAGATGGGGTGTGTTCATATAGATTGGATCCATCCATCTACATCATGTCCTCTTGCTTAAGGCGTTACTCCGTTCTTATTAACTTAATTCACTAGATGCATGCTGGATAGCGGTCGATGTGTGGAGTAATAGTAGTAGATGCAGGCAGGAGTCGATCTATTTATCACGGACGTGATGCCCATATACATAATCATTACCTTGGATATCGTCATAACTATACACTTTTCTATCAGTTGCTCAACATTAATTTGTTTACCCAGTATATGCTTTCTTTCAAGAGAGAAGCCTCTAATGAAAACTATGGCCCCGGGTCTATCTTTTATCATATTATTTTCAGATCTATAAAACCAAAAATACCTTGCTGTAATTTATTTACTTTTATTTTATTTAGCACTTTTACTTATCTTTAATATCTATCACTATCAGATCTCATCCTTGCAAGTAACCGTGAAGGGATTGACAACCCTTTATCGCGTTGGGTGCAAGTATTTGTTTGTTTGTGTAGGTGCAATCATTGGTGACTTGTGTGTTCTCCTACTGGTACTTTGATTCTTAACTGAAGGAAATACTTATCTCTACTTTGCTGCATCACCCTTTCCTCTTCAAGGGGAAAACCAAAGCAAACTCAAGGAGTAGCATGCATCCACCCTGTTCTGGTTCGATCGCTGGGCTAGGGATACCCCCTTCGTGGCCCGCTTCCCGGATCTGTTCTCCATCATAGTGGAACCTAGGATCTCTGTCAAGGTGGTCCTTATTGACTTAGGGTACCTCGCGTTAAATTGCCGGATATAATTGCCTGGCATGAACTCCTTGACTGCATCGCCTTTGCACGAGCCAGACGTCGAGCAGACGATCGACCGCATCTCATGGCGTCTTGAATCTTCCGGCAGCTTCTCCATGAAGTCCATACCGGGCCATCGCCCCCTCGTCGGGACCTGCGCCCTTAGTGATGATATGGTCGATCAGGCCCCCCCTGAAGATCGGGATCTTCTTATGGCAATGGATCCGGGGCTGCACCCCTTCCGGCATGGAGGTGCTCAAGCGGCATGGCCCGGGCAACGGGACCTGTCCTCTTTGTGGGACGGCGGAAGACTCGAACCACATCTTCTTTTCCTGTGTGTCCACCCGGTTCCTGTGGAGTTGCTTCTGCGAGGTGGTTGGTGGTCGTTGGTGCAACACCAACTTCCCGGACCTCTTCGCCGACCTTCAGACCTTATCCCCAACGGGCCGCCATATTAGGTGGCTGGCCATTAGGGTCCTTGCATGGACTCTTTGGATAGTTCAAAATAAGCTTGTGATCCAGCATGTCCTTCTGTGACGTGCGACCGACGCGGTGTTCAAAATGTGTGGCTATTTGCAACTCAAGTGGCCGCTTAGCCGCCCTCAGGACCAGGACGCCATCAACATCATCATTGTTGACCCTCGCTCGATGGCTCTTCGCTTGGCGCCGCTGCTTCCTCCTCCACCACCAGAGCCAGATTAGCTTCTTCGTCTGCGGCGCGTCCACTTTTTTATTTTAAGGGCTTGTTGAGCTGTGCCCTCAAGCAGTACCCTATCCTACCTTGTACTTTGTGTTGTGCTACCTTATGTGTGTGTGCTCTCTATTGAACCTTGTGGCTGTGGTAGTTTGCTTTATATATAAAGCGGGGTAAAAATCTTTTTCGGTGGAGTGAAAACTTAACCTTTCATGGACATCACAATAGCTACTATATGATTATCCTACAAACTAATTTCGGCAACCAATTGCTTTGAGATAATCAAATTGATTGCACACAATTAGTTTCACCCACATAACAACTTATCAAAGCGGTGAACGCGAGTCAATGAATCATGTTTTCAAAGATTAATACTATAATTCTATGCCTATATTTATATAAAAACTTGAAAATCATGTTTTGTCGGGCTTTTCCCGGGCTACGGGCCGGGCTGTGGGCTGGAAAATGAGTCCTGAGCCAGGCCCAGACATCGAGCTTCGGGCCAGGCCTGTCGGGCCGGGCCGCCCAAGCCCAGGTAGCGGCGGATGAGCGGATTCGTGGGACATCTGTAAGAATATTTACAGACTGACTGACTTTTAACAGATTTGTTCCAGCCGTAAAAATGTGAAATACGGTGGAAATTACATGGTCCGGGCGAGGATATAGGGGATGTGCTAGAGTTGCTCTCATCCTCCGTCGTCGCCATTGACATTCCGAACTCACAGGCTCAAAAAAGTTCATTTTGTTTTGTTTTGACAGGGCGTCTTGCAAAATGCAAAATTCGCAGGAAGAGCCATTGCATTGCATCACCCGCTCCCTGGCCTTAGCCGCACTGACAGATGAGCCCAGAAAAACATGGGACCCACCTATCAGTAACTGTAAATCTGTGCCTGAGACTGACATCAGTTGCCCTCCCCGTAACCCTCCCCTCGACTGGCCGCGCCGCCGTACCCACAGCCGTCTGGACTCTGGAGGCTGAGCGAGCGAGACCCCCAAAACCCTCGCTTAGCACGCGGTCTGCGATCGCTCCCCCCTCCCCCACGATGCCTCCGTCGATGCCGAAGCGGCGGCGCGGCGTTGCCGCCTCACCCCGCTGCCGGAAGAAGCAGAAACGCCTCGACGCCATCTGCGACGTCGCGCCGACGCCTCCCCCGGGCGGCGGCGGCGGCGGCGGCGAGGATTCCGACCCGGAGTCCGTCCGCCGGAGCACGCGGTCGCGCCGCGCGCCGGTCACGCTCGACACCTCGCCGGCCCCCTCGCCCCGCCGCATGAGGCCCCGCCGCGGCGGGGGCGTGGCCGGGTCCAGTGGGAGCCCGCGGAGGGGAGGCAAGGGTAGGGCACGGGGCCAGGCGGTTGCCCGAGTAGTGGACGGCGAGGAGGATGAGGAGGACGGCGGGGGAAATGCGGCGTGGCGCTCGCGGCTGCGGGATAGGGCAAAGGGGAAGGCCGGGGCGGGGAGGCGAGTGAGGACCCTGTGGTTCCAAGATGAAGACGAAGATGAAGAGGGGATTAAGGAAGAGGGGGACGAGGAGAGCGGAGGTTTGTCATCGCGTGGGAGGGAAATCAGAGAGGGGGAGATCAATTTAACCATCGATGTTAGTGTACAAACTCACGAGACTGTTGAGGGTGTCACTGTAGTAGAAGAGGAAGGTGAGGAAAAAGGAGCAGGGGAGGAAGGTGATGAGTATGACGAGGAGGAAGAAGCAATTGGTGCGGGAACTGATCTAGACGAAGGCAACATGGAGGAAGTGGGGGAGGAGGATAGTTTGCAGGGTGAAAAGAAACCTGAACAGTTAGATTCACCTGTACTAGAAGGAGAAAATGGTGATGAGAGTACTGATGAGGTTGAGTTCGGCGATTTAGGGGAGAATGAGCAGCTCAATGTGCACCATGGGCATATTGCAGAAGCGAGCAACCTTCCTGATGAGCAGCCAATGGAACTTGATGGTCCTGATGAGCAAGTGGAAGAGGTCCAGCAGGATGAACAGATGGATGATGCCCCAAATAAAGTGTTGCCTGAGGAGGCTCTGAACGAGAGGGTCGGAAAATCTCTAGTTTCAGATGAAAAACGAGGAGTTGTAGATGTTAAAGAAGGAAGGAGGTGTGGGCTATGTGGAGGAGGGACTGATGGGAGACCACCCAAGATTGCACTGCATGATACTGCTGACAGCGAGAATGAAGCCTATGAGGGTGCCATGCCTTCAGAGGAGCCCAACTATGATATATGGGATGGGTTCAGTGACGATCCTGGATGGCTCGGAAGGTTACTGGGTCCAATACATGATAGATTTGGGATTGCCCGTGTCTGGGTTCATCAGAATTGTGCAGTTTGGAGTCCTGAGGTCAGTTCCTGCAATGCGTTTCAAATTCTTATGTGTTTATTTGAATGTGTATGTTGAGTTACTTCTTTCTTCTGTTGCTTATTATTGCTGTTCTTTAGCTCTATTTAAAAAAAAGGAAGGCATGCAGCAATGTCCTTGTCTATACCCCCCTACTGTAGGGGAAGGCCCCACAATATAAAAATAGGAACTCAGATCTGCGCCCGCGAGAACTTGAACCTAGGTTGCGGGTTTGTACATCCACCTTCTCATGGCCTCACCCAAGTTAGTTAGGCTCACTTCCTCAATAACCTCCTCTTTATCATCACGATTGTATTTCCTGAAAATAGTATGTTCCACTACGTAGTTAACTGGTTATGGATCAGCATTCGTTGCTGTGGATTACTTACTGAATTCCAATAGAATGTATTGCCAATAAAAACAGCTGAATGCATCCATATACACCATGTTAGTGATGCTGAGATTTTTTTTTTTGGTGTTAAATTTTAGGTTTACTTTGCTGGTTTGGGGTGCCTAAAAAATGTAAGGGCAGCACTTTGCCGTGGAAGGCTTTTGAAGTGCAGTCGGTGTGGCAGACCTGGAGCAACTATTGGCTGCCGTGTCGACCGGTGTCCAAAAACCTACCATTTGGTAATTACTTTATGCTTAGGCTGCGCTTCATCATTCTATTATTTCTCTTTAATATGTATTATTTATCTCTCCATCTCTATTCTGTAGCCTTGTAGTCGAACAGAAGCCTGCATATTTGATCACCGGAAGTTTCTTATAACTTGCAATGATCATCGACATCTCTTCCAACCTCAAGGAGATAAATATGCTGAACTACTCAGGAAGTTGAAGATAAAGAAGATGAAGGCCAATATCAGAAAGTTGTCACATGATGCGTGGAGAAAGGATATAGAGGCTGAAGAGAAATGGTTAGAGAACTGTGGGGAAGATGAAGAGTTCTTGAAACGTGAGGGGAAGAGGCTAAACAGAGATCTTTTGAGGATTGCACCTGTTTACATAGGAGGTTCTTCTGAAAATGACAAGGCGTACCGTGGTTGGGAATCTGTTGCTGGGCTTAGTGATGTTATTCAGAGCATGAAAGAAGTGGTGATACTGCCTCTTCTATATCCTGAATTCTTTAGCTCTTTAGGTCTAACACCACCAAGAGGTGTTCTGCTGCATGGTCATCCTGGTACTGGTAAAACACTTGTTGTACGGGCACTAATAGGGGCATGCTCTCAGGGTAACAGAAGGATTGCTTATTTTGCTCGAAAAGGTGCTGATTGTTTGGGCAAGTATGTTGGGGATGCTGAGAGGCAGTTAAGACTTCTATTCCAGGTAGCAGAAAAATGCCAACCTTCTATCATATTTTTTGATGAGATGGATGGTTTAGCACCTTGTAGATCCAGACAACAAGACCAGACACACAATTCAGTTGTAGCGACTTTGCTCTCGTTACTTGATGGCTTGAAATCACGTGGCTCCGTTATAGTAATAGGGGCTACTAATCGTCCTGATGCTATAGATCCTGCTCTTAGGAGACCAGGAAGGTTTGATCGTGAGATATACTTCCCGCTCCCCACCCTAGAGGCTAGGTCTGCCATTCTTTCATTACACACAAAAAACTGGCCTAGTCCTATTTCAGGCACATTCCTCTCAGCTGTTGCAAGCCAAACTATTGGATACGCTGGTGCTGATTTGCAGGCAATTTGTACCCAAGCTGCATTAAATGCTCTGAAAAGGACTTGCCCATTGCAAGATATCTTACGCTTCGCTGAGAAAGGAACTGAACATGGACGACTTCCTCTACCATCAATCGACGTGGAGGAAAGGGATTGGTTGTCTGCTCTTGCAGCAGCTCCCCCACCCTGTTCACAAAGGGAAGCAGGGATTGCTGCAAATGATCTAGTTTCCGCTCCTATTGATTCCTATCTTTTACCATGCCTTCTTAAACCATTACTTCACCTCCTTATTTCCCTCTGTTTGGATGAACGGATCTGGTTACCTTCGTCTCTTCTGAATGCATCTTCCTCTATAAAGGAAGTGGTGTTTTCGTCTATGGAAAAGAACAATGTACCTCACACTTTCTGGTCTTCCTATCTTCCCTCTTTGATACAGCAGAAAGATATTGGAAAAAAATTTGTATCAATCTTGTCAAACTATGGTCTTACAACATCTCAACTAGGAAATCATGGTTCAATGTTGTCAAGTCAAAACAAACAACACGAGAAGTTCGATGACCGCAGGTTGAGTTCCACCTGTTCTCTGAACAAAGGAGGGTTATCATATAAGTTAACAGGTTTTCGAGCTTTAGTTGCTGGAGCACCCAGATCAGGCCAACAACATCTAGTCCGTTGCCTTCTTCATGGTTTTGTGGGTCAGACTGTAATACACAAGCTTGATCTTGCAACTATGGCACAGGAGGGCAATGGTGACATCCTTAATGGATTGACACAAATTCTGTGTAAGTTACTTTTATTTCCATTTACTTCTGAAATGTTGACTAAGAAATTACCAGTTAACTTTTCGTCTGTATTTTTCTTGTATCTTGAGTGTTAATGTTCTTTGCCTGCGTATTTTATTTTTCATTTTGTACCGTCTATATGCATGTAACAGAGGCTGGGGATGAATAAAATCTCCACCATCTAAAAAAGGTGACTCGTGAGTATGTGAAATTAATGCTCACTCAGGAGTTATTATAAGAATCAATGATAAGTCAACAACTTCCTTTAGGCTTAAATTTGTTTACTTTGCAAGCAGATCCTGTCATTATGAAATTTTCATGGTGCTACTGTTGCCGTCTGCACAGTAACTGTAGCAGCATAGAGAACACTGCCATTTTCTGCTGTGACTTTGGATTAGTATTCTCTGCAGTTATAACGCAACAACATATTTTGTCTTGTCTAAACAGGTTTGGATGTTACTTAGAAAGTAGGAGCTTTCCTGGATGTAACCTTCAGTCATGTATTCAGGAGTCTATTTAAATAGACAAACACATTATAGATAGCTATCTTATTGGGCTTCACTGATGTGCATGCGCTACTCTTATCTGATATGGGCAGCCAGTCATCCACAACCAACCGACTTTTCGCAAGCACTGTGCAGTTGACACGTAGTAAAAACAAAAAAACTTGTTTTATCAAGAAAATTAGCTATATGAAGATAGTCATGCACCCGATGTTGGATCTTTCTGCTGATCAAAGTTGCATTTTTCTTGAAGAGTTCATCACATATTAGAAAGCGAGTTGACTATGTAGCTAATATGTATCTACATTGGACAATTCAAGTTGTTTTATCCATTTGAGGTTGAGTTCGTTTCAGTTGAGCTGCACATTGCCAAGTTACTAACATATGCACTGAAGATTGCACCATAGCAATGATGATTCTTTATAGATTGAATTTAATGCCAAGTTGCCAACCCATATCTGGCCTGATGTAAATTATCAGACTTAGTTTAGCTGAACCATTATCCTTTTTTGGCCACATCATGTGAGTTTAGAAGCCATTGTCACACTATCCAAATTCCAAGGTAATCAATGTAATGTTGTTTCAGTAACTTATGTTCCTGGAGGAGAGTGCCTTTATGGTTTTATATATAGGTAAACTATGTTATGCCCGATTCCTCTTTTAGTTGATGTCCAATGATCTATTGACTATCCATCTAGTACTCTATTAGTATCTTTCATTTGTTTCCAATGGATATAAGTGAGTAACCATAGTTTGTTTTTGCTTTTCCTTGACCAGTGAAAGGTCTACACCTTGGAAGGTGCATAATCTACATGCCTAGAATTGATTTGTGGGCAGTCAATACGGTCCATGAACAGGAAACAGAAGATCATGGGCACAACATGGGTACAAGCAAGTTGGCCTCCTCGCCAGTTGAAAGCATGCCAAAATGTTCAGAAGTTTGGAATACTTTGGTTGATCAGATGGGTTCATTATCAGCATCTGTATCCATAAGTGTTCTGGTAAGCTTCATCTCCACTCTTCATGCCATATGTCTTTTGACTTCCTTTTTTGCTTGAGATTTTCTGTATATATGTATGCATATTCGTGCTGTCCTCCATAAAATGTCACAAAGGAATGTGCATGGTAAGTTCATGGCTAAAATACTGCATTTAAGTTCATTAACATGATGAGTACGCCTCTGAGGATTTCTAATCATGCAATGTTATCACCTTGTTTGCATTTCTTTCTATATGATAATCTAAACTAAAAACAACTAAAACTGTTATTAAGAAAATGATATTTTGTTTTTATCTTTGTTAAATCATGCTTTTGGGCCTTACAACACAAACTTAAAATGACATAAAGGTTGTGATCAGTCCATACTGTAACATGTAGTTAGTTGAGAGAATCTTTACCAATCGTTGTAAAATGTTTCTGCTATGGCTCTTAGTTAATTACTGAGCATATCTGGAATCAATAAACAAAACCGTAACCTAAAAGCAACTGCATTGCCAAACTAACCCCAAATTTGCTCTAGAAGTTAGTAGCAAGTAGTTCGTAGCTGGGAGTGATTGCTCAAATTCAATTGTGCAACATTGTATAGCAGTAGTTTGCCCACGGATCTTAATAGCAACAATAGTGATGTGCTCAGTTATGTATTTGTTATTTGGTCTGTTTGTGCAAATGATAAAGAGCTGGTTGGTTCATTTGTTGCTGCCTTGCTGGTTAATGTTTCATCTCATATTCATGTTGAACACAGTGAATGTTATCACCATTGGCGATTGCCCATTACTATTTAGACTTGAGATTTAGTGGTAATTAGCTGACCTGATTATATATAAATGGGATATGTAGCTGATAACTCACTTACAGGCCACTAGTGAGCTGAAGTTCCAAGATCTTCCATGCGGAGTAAAGCATTTCTTCAGCACACATGTTGTAGATCAATGTCTTAGTTCTTCAGAACACACTGTACCAAGATTCTCTGTGAATGTTGACAGCTCTATTAGCTGGGACGAGGTGCTTGATTCATGCGCTTTGCGGTTATCACATGACTTAATTCAGCATCATGTTCAATTATTGCATGACAGAGCTCATAACAGTCGTGATGATCAGAAAGAAGTCTTTTCTCCCATGGAAATTAGTGCACCAGATGAACCAAAATCCTGTGAGAACCAGGAATCCATCATATTGGCAAAGTCTTCTTTGTATGTTGACAAACGGCCCGCATATCCTACAAAGCTGGCCACATGCAGTGCTCAGCTACAGCCATCAGCATCTGATGTGAAAGATAAAGAGGAAGATCCTGAGAAACTTGATTTTCACGAGAGTGTCTCAAGAAATCCTTCTAGTAGAACTATGAAGGGCAATGAATCACTTTCTATTGTTGCCTTCGGAATCCAGATACTGCAGCACCCACAGTTCTCTAAACTCTGTTGGGTTACCTCAAAACTGCGGGAGGGCCCCTGCACTGATATAAATGGACCATGGAAAGGCTGGCCATTTAATTCCTGTTTATTACATAGCAGTACCTCATCCAATAAATCATTATCTGAAGGACACAGTGTTGTTAAGGGCAAGGAGAAGTCCCTTTGTGTGAGAGGATTGGTTGCTGTTGGTTTATTAGCATATAGAGGTGTCTATGAATCTGTTATGAAAGTCTGTTCTGAGGTGAGAAAGGTCTTGGAACTGTTAGTTGAGCAGATCCGAATTAAAATTTTGGAAAAGAAAAGTCGATATCGCTACTTCCATATTCTATCTCAAGTAGCATATCTGGATGACATCGTGAACAGCTGGGCGTACACCTTCCAAAGGTATGCCTGACGAATCAGTCTTATGTTTCTATTGATTGCCAGTATTGTTTCTTTCTTAAGTCAGGTGTGCTAGGCCAGCAAGATCATGTTGGTACTTAATATTGCTGATCCTGTGACGAATTTTACTGACCTTTTGCTTTCATCTATAGATTACATCCTGACACTAGGACAAGAGCATTAGGTACAAAGACAGCAAGTCTAGGAAAGTCATGCACAAGAGAGTGTGAAAGTACCAGTTACGCTACAGGAAGCAATGTACTGGCTGGCCCTGTTGGCGGCTCTACTGAGGTCCAAGACAATTCAGCCCAACAGTCATACGACCATCTGGTTGGCCCTGCTTCCTGTCCCAGTGAGATGCATGACAAGCCAGTCCAACAAGGCCCTGACCAACTTAAAATTCATAGTGTGGTCTGCAACATTGGTAATGATCATTTGACATCTATATCCAGGATGGATGCAGTGGAACATGATCTTGTCTGTTCAGCTTCGCCCGATGCGCCCAAAGGTGCTCTTACACCTGCAGGTCCAGTAATAAATGATGGAGGATCTGATGGAGTAAACAATGGTTGGAAAATGTCCAGAGTAACCAATGGTAAAGAAAGATGCAAGCCAGATATTCAAAGATCTGAGAGCCTCTCTGAATCTGTTGAAGATTTCAATAATATGCAAAGGGCAGAAAATTCAAGTGTGTGCCCAGCTACTATGGACAATGTAGAAGTACCAAAGAAGACGATGTCTTCTGAATCTCATGGCAGTGGTAATGAGTTGAATACCAGCTTTCCTCTTAATGATGTTGGGTCAGGTCATTCGATTAATGGTCAAATGCAAGATAGAAGAAATAATCTCTCAGTTCCAAAATCTTCATGTCTATATGAATGTTGCTCCTCATGCTTCCGTGCTGTTTATAAGGTGTCTCATGATATTCTTTCAAATTCAGTGCGGCCTAATAAGCATTGCTTAACCGTTGATGATATGCATGACATTCTCTCATCTTGCTCACTGAATCTACTAGCAACAGTTAGAAAATGGCACAGCTCTCAAGGTGTAGTTGGTTGTCAAGAAGAGATTGGAAAAAAGCGTTATCTGGAAATCATCTCAGAGCATTGTGTTTGTCAGGGTGATGTCAGTTTTGTTTCAAGGGATTGTGCATGTCACTTGGAAAGCAGTGCAGAGGCCGAAGCCAGTAATAAGGAGAGGCATTCTTTATGTGGACAATCATTAAGTTTTTTCTTCAAGGATGGTGTTTTGATGCCACAAGATCTCACTGCAGGGACCACACTTCATTGCAGCTTTAAAAGACTATGTGTTTGCTCACTACCTGGAATGATTTCTATGCTCGTTCAGATCCCCAGTTGATGTGATCATGCGGGCAGATAAGAATACAATGTGTTGTCCATGCTAAAGATGCCGTGGTTTAGGATTTTTGCTCTGAGCTGACCCATCTCCAGTTCTGTACATACCACAAGATTAGCAAGTCTTCTGTTTCTCATCCTCGATTCAACTTCACGCTAGCCTTCTGCAAATAAATCTCCTTTATCAGTCATGGTTGGCAGTGGAATGCGCTAATGCGGGCTTGCGTAGTCGGTGTGAGATATGGATTGGTTGAAGAGAAGTGGATCAATTGATCTTCTGTTAATTAAGTGGCTCTGTTGTAGACAAGGACTGCTGTTACTGATGCTGGAATCTGTAGAACTAGATGAATGATGATGCCTTCTCAAATCTCATTGTATTATGTATTACAACTCAATTAAGCCATCAAGTTGAAACAAGGTTGACAAATATTAGCAGGTTTGGGTGTACATTCAGACTGCTCACTGACTCGCTGGTATGCTTTGTATGAGCAAATAGCTTTCAGCATGATAGTTCTGTATAATTGTGAGTCTGCTGTTATTCTGACATGAGTGAAATTAAGAGTGCTGTTTTTAGTTATTCCAGCGGAGCTAATGTTTGGCAACAGAAATAATACTAACATTATTTTGTTGATTGGTGATGACTATAACAGTATATTTAACAATATAGAGAAAGCAGTGAACCTTAGGTGTCAGTAAGAAACTCTTATCAGATGTTTGATGCAAAACTATGACTGATGGGTTAGAACCCCATAGGTAATGTTTATATGCAATGGAGGTCGCACATCATGTCAAGTTTCCGAATACTGCCACAGCAGCAATACATTGATTGTGTTAGGGGTTATACTTGGCCATGGCTTATCTCTTTTGAAGCTAAGAAAGTTCCACTGGGTATATTTGTTGGACTAGGGGTAGTTGCGACTTGGGAGGTAGGATATAACTTGCCTATGCTATTAGGATCACTTCATAATTTTGTTAGTGGACTGATTTCAGACGGTGAATTAATACTTGTGCAAACACCGGTCAGGATTGTTAACAATGTGTAGTCATATTTAAAAGAGCCAGATATTATCCAGCTAGTGGCCAAACTGGTTTGCATATGGTGCCTTTTTAAATAAATTGAAATATGATTTGAATCAAATATACATTAACAGTGGCCGATGTACTAGAGTCAGACTCTGACTGGGATAACCAGGGAAGGCAGTAACTATAACTACATTGTTATTCTTGGATTTTTAGTCATGATTGTAACTTGTAGCAGGCTGCTGTTTTTCTTTTCTCCCTGATTCATGCATGCCTCCTGGTTATATGACTGGGTTTGATAGTGAACTTGCCTGAGCAATATGTCAGTAAGACTACTGACTATTTTTCTGTTGGGAACCTTGATTCACAACTGGATAACTACCATGCTGAAGATAACCAGATGGCATGGCTGCGAGGGACTGGGTAGACATAGATTGGGACGAGAGAATAACTGTAGATTAGATTTATTGTTCTTGCTTGATTCCCAAACCTTACATGATCTGCACGTATATAATATTTCCTAACTTGACACCCAAGGTGTTGTACTCTAACTCGGAAACCCTCTAATATGTGTATCTGAATCCATACTTTCCTAATCTCTGTCCTGAATTAAGCATTCCTAATTCTATCTCTAACTCATCTTTCCCAGTTCAAGTCATCCGTCTCTTACCTGTGCAGAACTCATGTTGTACACCTTGCTGGCTGGCTGGCCGCAATACATGTGATGCTGCTTTGAGGCAACGTTCTGATGTCCACAACATTTTTCACACTATCTGTATTACCACAATCTACAGTTGTCTATAATGCTCCTCCAATAATGCTAGACCTATAAAAATCTACAAACGTTTTACTTAACTTTATTACTGTTTGAACCAGTTTGAGTTGTCTTGAGCTACCACCGGGATTGCCTTTCTTAAATAAAAGTTAATTAGCTAGGTAAGTTCATATGTGTTGAGGAACACCAGTTATTGTTTGTTGGCAGGTGTTTTAGTACGAGGTAAATGCAATAATGTATCACCATGTGTCGGTGGGGCATTAGGCTATCTAAGGGAGCACAACCTTTAGACCTTATTGCGAAACAAACTAATGCTTCTGACTACATTCTCTAGGTTCCCCCCAAAAAATAAAAGATTGTGGAAGGGTGTTGCGCCTTATGGTGGATCATAAGCATAACTGTTTGCTTCTAATTAATGAAAAGATATGCAGGTCTCCTGCATATTTTCAAAAATAAATAAATAAAGCTTAAGGTCCTTTCCAACTTTTGTACCAGCAGAATGTCGTTCTCATTTGGGTTGATTAAGAAAGCTACTCATACTGCAGCATAGCGATTCAGCTTAAGTGATGCCTATTGGGCATTATAGATATGGTTAGGAAAATGTGTTATTTTCAAAGAGTGAAGGGAAATTACATGTGAAAACTGAAAACATTGCACCACACAATGGAAGGTGCAGATTTCTTATGACATGATTAATGATGTTTCATTTTTCTAGCCTTTGGCAGATATGTGCAGCCTTTTCTAGCCACAGAAGGTTGGAACAATATGGTTGCATATCTATCATGCTAGGAGAAATCTGTGATTTATCTAACAGGCCAGCAAATTAAGTTGGAAGGAGAATCGCTACTGCCATGAGAATAGTGCCTTAAATTCAAGTAAGTTTTGGCTTATCATCTCAGTAGTTTTTGTATTAGGTTCTTACTTTTGCAATCTTGTGACAAGTTTAAAAATAAGACATACAAGAAATGGCTATTTAATCTTTTTGTAGTTATTTCTTTCAATACTGTGGTGTTTTTACTGTACCTTTGTCGAACAAGCCATTCTATTTGCAAGACAAAACGACGATAGCTATGGGATGTTTCTGTAAATTTGTTGCAGATAAAGGTATATAGCCTTTATACGCAACACTTTGCTAGAATAGTAACTGCACCAAATCCAGATCGTGTTTATTTCTGAAGTGTTGCTGTTCTCCAAATCTTGTGTCAGATGCACTTTGTAGACGAGTAACTGCACTAAATCCACATGGGTTTACAAAATCTTAGCAAGTTATCATAACAACTACTCCCTCCATCCCATAATATAAGAACGATTTTTAAGCTAAAACAATTTGAAAAACGTTCTTATATCATGGGGCAGAGGGAGTAGGAAACATTGTGTTATTCTGTTTGAATTTAGAAGGAAGAACTAATAGTTTTACTTCCAAGTTAGAGAAACTTTCCTGTGCAACTCAACTGCAATTGTATCCTAAAGAAAATTTAAATTTTTAATGCTCTTTGAACTAGAGTAACACATGAAAGGAACATTGGATGAATGTAGAAGTAATCAAATGATAGAAGGCACAATTTACTGCACTGCAAGGAGGCAGCTTGCAGGTACTAGGGGACTTTTAACATGATTTATCGGGCCCAAGATAAAAATAATGCCAATGTTCCCTGCCATGTCATGGATCGCTCCTACCGCGCTCGATGATCTGGAGCTGCGCGAGCTGCACCGGTCATCGATACCCATGGTCAACCGAAATAGATTGACGAGGGACAATAAAGAAAAAATATCAGTAGGCAAACCGATTTTGACTTCTTCTACATACTTGTATTCGAAGGGCAGCCTTGGCACAGTGGTAAAGCTGCTGCCTTGTGACCATGAGGTCACGGGTTCAAGTCCTGGAAACAGCCTCTTACAGAAATGTAGGGAAAGGCTGCGTACTATAGACCCAAAGTGGTCGAACCCTTCCCCGGACCCTGCGCAAGCT